>JACXGK010008494.1:0-10825 GCA_016801125.1 Novumbra hubbsi | reverse complement strand
TGAATCGTCCTCGTTCTGCAATGTCACCCTCTCCTCCCTCCCCCTTTTCCAGATCATAATCCTGTGGAACAGCGAGAAACCGCCTCCCTACAGGAGCAAGTGGCCCCCCATGCCTGTCCCGCTCACCGTCACGGACGGTCGTAGGAAGGTGAGGGACGCTGCCCCCCCCACACATCCACCCCCCCACCCCCACGGCACCGTGGTGACTCAGTGTCGTCTCCCTGGCTCTCTCGGCTCTCCGCAGTCGACGGGAGTGAGAACAGAACTCGCTGCCAGTCAATCAGTCCTCCTGTCTAACCCGGGCCGCGGGGCCCCGTCATTCCTTTACGCGTGGCACGCACATCACTGTCATCATCGGCGAGGACTCAAAATAAACTCTCCATCTCTATTTCCATTCAGACGAGCAGTCGTTTCCTGCCCAACGTAGCCATAGAAACAGAGGCGGTGCTGAGTCTGGATGAGGACACGGTGCTGTTAACCAGTGAGGTATGGCGGTCCTGCACAACCACCACCTGCTGTGGTACACCAACAAAACCTGTGTCCTTAACCCTAATCCCGAAGACAACTCAAATCCTAAACCTAACCTCAGCTCACAAGCCTAAGCGTGACACCCTTGTCTCAAAAAAGCATTGTTAAGGCTGGCCACAATGTCACGTTTGTTGTTCAAACACTGGGACCTTGCGCTCGAGTACAGTTAAGCGAGCGCACAGATTTAAACCCACCTCAGGTTTACCGTTGTAAGAGTACTCCCTGAACCCCGCAGGTGAACTTTGCCTTTTCGGTGTGGAGGAGTTTCCCCGAGCGCATCGTCGGCTACCCCCCCAGGAGTCACTTCTGGGACCCGGTAAAGCAGGCCTGGGGATACACCTCGAAGTGGACTAACGAGTACTCCATCGTCCTGACCGGAGCAGCCTTCTACCACAGGTATTGTCAGGTGGCTTCGCAGGCCTACTTGCCCAAAGGCAGTGCACAGGGCTTGTAACGATACGAGAGTCCGCTTGATACTCGGAACCGACCCAGTGTGAAATGTGTCTACCCGTGATTAAGTGGCTTTGAACAAAATGCCGGAATGTCTGCTTTGCTGTGTAATCTAGTCAACAACCAAAGGATGCTGAACAGATGGTCTATTTGTGAGCTGTCCTACATAAGCTGTCCTACATAACTCTGATGTTTTGCCCTTACAGGAAAGTAATACCAGGCCTAATGTACAGTTAAATGTCAATACCTCAATAAGCAACATCTCTAATGAATACATGGTCTACTTTATCAACTAGACCTAGGGGTTTGCTATATGTAACGATTAAGGCACAATGGTGTGTAATAAACTGTGTGGTAAACAGACAATATACCATGGCTAAGTGCTTTGGTGTGGTTTATTGGCGATATGTCACAAAACCCAGAGATGCTTTATATATATCTGCAGAACAATTTGAAATGAGAGAAACTCTCTTCTTTAATTGTATTTAAAGACCGGCTGCTGTCAGTGCTGGAAAATGTTCTTTTCTCACCTCTCTTTTTACTGTATACATTTTATTGGTCACCGGTTTAAAATAGCAATAAAGCGTTCCCGGAATTTAGAATATATTGCCAATATACCATGACTATATCCAGCTGTACCCAGGTCGGCATCTAAAGTGCAATTATCTAAACCGGTCAAACCGTTCCCACAGAGTTTTTTCCTATGAATTGGTTCCCAGTTCAGACCCAACCAGGTGAGGGTAGACCTAACCAATTAGCGACCTAATTAATCAATCAAGTACAAGGTGAGAGCGAAAACCTGCAGAAACTCGTCCCTCTGTGGAACTGGTGTGGTCTAAGTCCTGATCTAAATGATTGTGATGATTAAGGCTAGAAACAAACTGTAAAATGCCAGAAGGCAGCAAGACTCTTTGTCTCTGACATTCTGAAGTTGGCCAATTAACTTCTAAAGACCCCAGTCAAAGATATCGGATTTAGCTTCAGGAGCAGTTGTAGAAGTGGAATGTTAAAAGGGGGGCCATGATAAAAAAAGGTTGTAAACTACATCACCTACTATTTTTACAGTTTATGAATTCCTCTGCAATCTCTCTCTTTTCCTTTCTTCCATGTTCCCTTCATCAGGTACTATCACTACCTGTTCTCTCATTATTTACCCCCCTCTCTACGGGCACTGGTGGACCGCACCTCCAACTGCGAGGATATCCTTATGAACTTCCTGGTGTCCTCTGTCACTCACCTGCCCCCAATCAAAGTGGCCCAGAGAAAACAGTACAAGGAGCTGCCAAGCCCACAGGTGAGGCCACACCCATCGATGGTGAATCTGACCAATGAGCTGCCCAGCCCACAGGTGAGCCACCCCCAACTGTCTGAAAGTTCTTTGTTAATGTAGTCATGATTTGTGGAGAAGAGTACAAAAAAAAAAATATTTTGAGAAAATAAATTAAAGGTTTCTTAACCTGAAAGTAGTCTGTGGTTTGAGAAAAACCGTAAACAACATTTTATGAACTTAGTCTCCCCAGAAGTGTATTGATTTTGAGACCCATGCCATCAGGTTCAAACTAAAGTAAATAACCAGAAATCAAATCTATAGAAAATGTTGACATTTTACATAGAACAATAGAAGCTGAGCCACTGGGATACAGCATGCATAAAAGGTTTTCTATGTTGTAGAAATGAAATAAATAATATACTATAAAATAACTGGACAGAACATCCAGATGGGCCAAAGGAATATTTCATGAATATGATTTTTCATGCATGTAGGCCAAATAAAAACAAAGGATTAGGATAGAAAACAGACAGGAAAGTAGAAATGAATTAATGATGGAGATCTACTCTGTTAAGTACAAGTGTGTTCCATTAAACTAGATGCAATAAATGATTCGAAAAGCACTGCTAATGGACTTTTAGCAGTGCATTTCATTTAGTGCTTTGAAACATAATAATAATTTTGTGTTGATGTTCCTTTAATACGCACCCGTAGGAATATTGTTAGAGACCCGTTGTTATGGCTTTAAAAAGAAATCTGAAACATGGATAGAAAATTAGTGAAATGTAATAAACAAATAACTGGAGTCACATTAACAGCTGCACATCCAGTGACATACAGTTGTAAATGCAACAGGCTTAATACTTTACTTACTCAATTATTTTTCATACTATGGCCTACCAGAACTATACCGGTTCAAATGACCTGACCTTTAGGTCAACTTGTTGAACAATCTCAACAAAACCCTTTTCTGTATACTCCTGTGTTATGACAATGACTGACGTAACATTTGTTTATGTAAATACCTTGCTCTGACCTATTAATGATGACCACATTCTCTTAGATAGCGCATGTCAGCAATAATGTAACAGATTTAAGGTTATAAGAACAACCCTATTAAGATAAAAAAGTCTACTTCCCAATTTATTTTGGTAATACGTAAAACATGAAAAGCGTGAAATTAGATCTGTAAACGTACAAAGACCTTTTTATGACATTTTACACGTTAAGTCTCCATTTGTCTTCAAGAATATTTGTCAGTAATCTGGCATTTGTCAAGATATGACCCTAACGTAGCTCTTCAAAACTGTAAAGCTTTAACAAAAAGTAATGGATTACACACATAAAAATCTTGCATCAGTTTTGACTATGCATGCATGAGGAGACATTTAAATGGAAATTCTGCAGATAAGACAAAACTGCCAAAACCAAAATGTTGTACTTTAGAATTGTAAAACTAGATCTGTACAAGCAAAACATATCAGTCTGTCATTGTAACAGGGTGTTTGTTCATTCACAGATCTTATTTCATGCTTATGTTTTATTTTTACACATGACTTTTTACACCATCAAACCAATTTACTTAGATTTCCTTATGATCCCAACAATATGTACATTTAACTTTCTGGCATATTTCACATTGTAGAATAATAATACAGATCAAAAATATGAAATAGCATATATAAAAAAACCTTGATAACAACTTTGCATACTGTTGTTTTTCTATCAACCAGCTTCACAAGGTTTGTCGTCTGGAATGCTTTTTCTCCTCCTTGAAGGAGTATATGCTGAGCACTATTTAGCTGCTTCTGTAGACCCACCAAGAGATTCCACAAATTAACAAGGCACACTTGACTACCTCATTAAGCTGGTTGAGAGAATGCAAACAGTGTGTAAAGCTTTCATCAAATAAATGGTGGCTACTTTAAATAATATCCAACATGAAATGAATTTTTATCTGTTTATCAGTTTTCATGAGATATTATATTTATATTTTATAAAGTTTTAATGTCTTCAATATTATTCTACAATGTGGAAAATAGTTAAACCAAAGAAACACCCTTTGATGAGTAGATCTGTCCAAACCTGATACTGTTGATGCCATCAACTGTATAGTAATATTGCCCCAATTCTGTGTATATCTGCCCTACGGGCCACATTTAGAAACCACAGGCACAAAACGTAGATATTTAATAGCCCCCCTCTGATTTCTGCTTCTAGGTATTTCAGCGGTCTTGGCCCCAAGCCTGTGGTTGGCTGTTCTAGATAACAATGAGAAGAACCTAATAATATGTTTAACATTCATTTCCGTTTGTCTCTGGCTCGGGGGCCCATTAAGCCCTGGGGCCCCATGTCCTCATTAAGCCCTGGGGCCCCATGTCCTCAGCCGCCACAACAATCGGGGCATGTCAGAGAGACAATGTGAGATGATGCGTGCTGACCTTGGTTTAAAACAAGAACCCCCCCCCCTTCTCTCTCCTGCCCCCGCCTCCTAGGGTACAAAGATGAGCGCGGCGTGGGCCAACCCGGAGCACTTCGCCCAGAGACAGGAGTGCGTTAACAGCTTCGCCAGCTGGTTTGGCTACATGCCCCTGGTCCACTCCCAGTTTCGCCTGGACCCCGTGCTCTTCAAGGACCAAGTGTCTGTCCTCCGCAAAAAGTACAAGGACTTGGAGCGGGCCTAACGGACCAACTGATAGATTGGGTGTAAAGGCCTGGTCAGGCAGACCCTGGTAGACTGGTCTAAGAACAAGGGGCCTAGAAGGGAAAGCAAAGAGATCCCGAAGACCTCGCACCCGGAGGTCGGAGACAACATGCGATTCCAGGGGGGAAAAAACATTTTCAAGAGGCCTTACGTCCCTCCATGATTGGTTCTCCATTGAGAACAGATGGGTGTATGAACACTCGACACTTGTTGACAATGTCGATGCCTCCCATCGCTGATTGAATGGAGGGGAAATGTATTTCATAATGAATGGAAGAAGCCAACTGGACAATTACCGGTGCAATGCACTCCGGCCGCTGTGTTTTCGCAGTACACCTGGTTGTCACAAAAAGCTGCAAATCGATTGGTCCATTTCACATTCTATTGTAACTGTAACAACAATAAAAACATTTCCTAAGCGCAAACTGTGGCATTCAACTCCGAATGTTCACCCCACAAGGCCAACTTTAACTGCATTCATCCAAACCTAAAACGTCACACAAAATCTGTGGTGTTTTTCTTTTTACGCCATTTTATTATGTAGCAAAAGACACCGTAAACTATTGCTTTGTGTACAAAAATACTATAGACACTTAACAGTCAGCATGCAATGTTCTCAAAACTTAAGGTAAACAGGTGTGTCATCCAGTGCAGCTAGCACTGTACTTAGGAACACACGGGGACAAACACTGCCATGGGCTAATTACATCCTGTCGTCTGGATCTCAGTTTTCCATTGAAACCCGTTTGTGTTTGTACACAAACAATACAGGCAGCTTCTCTGGTTTCCCCCAAACGGCAGCACGCTAGTTCGCCAGCCACCCGGGCACAGACTACAGTTCTGAACACCCAATTCAAGTTCATTTCGCTGGCCCTCAAGTCAGTGCTTTGGGTTAGAACATAATAACAATACTCAGCAGTCAATGGGAAGGCAGGAAAATCAACTGAGACTTGGCAGGTTAAACGTAATATTAGAGTACAAAAATTATAAACCCAGAAAATATAGAATGGAAACAAGAAAGATCTCTGCCCTCTGTCCATTCGATGTCCTTGATGGCACCTTACTGTAAAAAGTCAATCACAAAACAACCGTTTTGTAGTGCGTTTCAAACGCAGAGCAACAATGGTTTGAGGTGCTCTGGCCCAGATTGAGGCAGGTAAAACTCACGGCCCTCGCATTCGAGGGCTTTGTGAAGTGCAGCGGGTGGGGTGGGGGGGGGGGCTGTAAGAAAACCCTGATGTCAATTCTTGAGTGTCAGCATAGCGTTGACATCCCATAGGAGGTTTCTCATCTGGTCCATCAGAATCTTCATCTCCTGGTTCTTCAGTTTCACCTTCTGTGGGTGGGTCAAAGACACACAGAAGCCAATCAGAAAACAAGGAAGTTAACCCTCACACCCGATTAGCATCAAGTGGTACGCAAGTAAGATCTTTAATGACCTAGAGCATCCAAGGGTCACGCCAAATTAACTTGACCTGTGTCAAAAAGAGAAAGCGGACACAAACCTCAAGTACTTCTTGTCTTTCCTGGTTCACAGCTACATTACAGGGCTCCACTCTCACAGGGGTTATGTCATCTCCCACATACGGCACCAGCTGGGAAAAGAGGCGGTGTTACCATCCCGTTGTTTACATCTGGGCGGGTTATGATGAGTAAGGAAATATTCTGTAGGCAGATGTGTTCTATGTGATGACCAGATACTAAAGTCTTCGCCTTAAGATACTTTAAACGAGGACACTGGAATGTCAGTGGTCAATGAATGGAAAACAAGCCAAACTTTCTCTAGGCCACAGGGGTCAAACCGGTTCCACAGAGGGCCTAGTGTATGTTCATGTTTTATCCTTTAAATGTATTCCCATTTCAGACCGAAACAACCAGGGGAGGGTAGAACCTAACCAATTAGTAATCAATCAAGTACAAGGTGAAAGCAAAAACTTGCAGACACTCTGCCCTCTGTGGAACCGGTTTGAACACCTGTGCTCTAGGTGTTGCAGGTTGTATTATCGACCAACAGCATTTAAGGTGTCATCCTGTGGCACCCGGTTGCTCAGCTAACGATAGGCTGCTGATTCTTGTCCAAGTGAAATAATTGATTTTACTTTCACAGGCACAGCGCTCATTAATCAACATTTCAGTAAATGTGCCACATTTTTTGCAGTGTGCGCTGCTAACAAACTGGATGGTCTCTCTCCTCTTTAGACCGAATGATGCACCATCCTTATATTAAAAAAAAAAAGATCTAACATTTTTATGCATCAGATGACCTGGCCTCCACAATCACCTGACCTCAAACCAATACAGATGGTGTCGGAAACATTGGACTGATAAGTGAAGGAAAAGCAGCCAGCAAGCAAGTGCCCCAGCATATGTTGCAACTCCTTCAAGACTGTCAGAAAATATTCCAGATGAATACCTAATGAAGCTGTTTGAGAGAAGATCAAGAGTGTTCACAGCTGTCATCAAGTGTGGCTACTTTGAAGAATCTAAGATATAAATGTGTTTTGATTGGTTTAACGCTTTTGGTTAATACAAGATGTGTTATTCCGTAGCAACTGATGTCTACACTATTATTTGAAAATGAGGAAAATAGTAAAAATAGAGAAATAACCACAGATAAATTTGACTTGTACTGTATACGCATTAGTATATTTTCACATGCTTTTGCAATAATGCAATATGTAAAGAACAAGAAACAGTTGAAATCACAGATTGTTCCAACTTCCTCACGGCATCTCAATATTGTGACGTACTGTGACGACTGCATGTTCCCTTAATGGTTTTAAACGGGGTAGTATCTTCCACGCCAAAAGAAAACAGCAAGTGTGCTTGACAGGGTCGTCAAGTTAGGGGTCTTGTCCTACCTCTGCGGGTCCCTCCTCCAGGTCAGCGGTCATCTCCACACAGCGCTCATACAGGAGGCGAAGCTTGCGAAAGAGCAGGGCCAGCTGGCGTAGGTGCTCTTGGAGCTTCCCGAAGCGATCCTGGTACGCAGCCTGGCTCTGGGTCACCCCATTGGGTAGCTGATATGGAGAGGGGACAACACAGAATTAGACTTCAGTTGTATGGGGCAACTAACCCCAGGTATTGAATAAGTTAACCCACATTACAGAAATATTGAAGTTGTTTCCCAGAAAAACGCATTCTAGAGGAAAATAGCTGCTGGCTATTGAAACGAAACACACAAATTCAACAAAGCGATGATGTACAATCTATATAACTTAGGCTTGTTCTCTGGGAAACACTCTGGCATTACCTGTGTGGCTCGTGTGATCTGAAAGATCTCCATGGTACGTGTGACAATGTCCTGAACGGTCTCTTGGCCGATGCGACAGAGAAACACAGGGGAGATCTCTCTCAATGCTCCCTGGGGGGGCATGGGGGTTTGGCCGGGGCTTGGGCCGGAGCCTGGGAGGAGGTGGGACTGCTGCTGCTGTAGGGACATGCCCGCCAGACCGGGTCCCTTCTGAGGTAAGGGTGTTGCCATATGGGTCTTGGGGTTGCAAAAAAGGAATGGATGTAGGGATATTAAGGTTAAATGCCAAGGGGGGTGTGGCACACGAGATCAATGGTAATTAAGCATTAAGAAGTGATTTGCTATATATGATCAGCTAATGTTTGGTAATGCAAGTTCGAGACGTTAACCGGAATAGTAGTGCCATTACGAATGTGTTCAGACATGGACTTGTTAGTTCCGTATTAACTACAGCACCCTTTGTTACGTTTGCTGGCTAATAACGTGCGCCTACAACCACTAGCTACTGTAAACCGATAGCTAGCTGAAAACCAACTGAACTAAAGAATCGCGCGTGGAGATAAAAAAATATATAATAAATACAAATAAATCAAGTAATCAAATGTTTGTTAGGAATCGTAATCGGACCAGCGCTAATGAAAGAAAACCAGCATGCTTATCAATGAATGAAATACTAGAAAACAAGTTTAAATAAAACGTCTTACGGTATATAGTCGTGTCCCTTAGATGATGACTAACTAGTATATATGGTGCGTGTCTGATTTATATGTTAATATCTATTTTCCAATGTAGCTCAGTGAACAGAAGGGTTATGAGATTCTAAATGAAGACAACCTCGTTAGCTTTTAAACGTCACTTCCTGTTTTGGGGGTTTGCAGGACCACATGTTCCACAAGAGGGCACTAAATGCACATGGAGGGACGTTTCATATTTTTGTCCAGATTACAACAAGAAAACTGAATACATGTAATGCATCTCATTAAAGTTTAGGGCAAACACTGAAATAAATCACACTGGTGAAAAGCTTTACTTAATCCAATATTTTTTACATAAGACGTTTCTTAATACAATATCATTAACAGTTGTATCTGCACCACACACAGTTTAGTTCCCCTGAATATATTTTTATTAATGTGTGTCTTGGGGTTTATGTATAACTCTTTTCAGTTGGTTTGGGCTGTTTGATGTTTGTCAAAGCATTTTGGTGAATCCACTCACACATCCTTTACAAACCTACATATGTAGTCATTGTAGCACAATTGTCAGGATCCTTAAAACGTTCTGTATCCAGGGACCTCGCTACCATAAACAGGGACGTAGTCATGAGTTTACTTGTCACGCGTTTGTCCTGTTCTATGTACAGTATGTTTCTCCTTCACCCTTACACTTCACCAATACGTTGAAGAAAATAGTTTCCTGTCTTGTCTTTAGAACTGAACAAGCCTGTATAGCTCACTTTGCTGTTTGTTGGAGATTGGTTTTGTATTTATATATTTTTTGGCTCTGTATGCAAGGAGCTCTTGAAACATATATTTGTATCTCAAGGAGTCTCCCCTGAGTAAATAAAGGTAACAATAGAAATAATAAAAATATATATATAAAGAGCATGGTGCCCGCTACATCTGGTGTCTTGATGGGATTCCCATGAACTGTTTCAAAACAAAACTTAATGAACTCTGCCCTGTAAGATGCTATGGATATGATCAGCTGCTAATTTACTTTAATTCAAAATAGAAAAGACACATTCTGACTTTCTTAGGTGCAGGGACCATTAGCCATCAGATAATCTCTTAGGTATTACTACCTATGATATGTATGGTATGATATGTAAGCAGAAAAAAAGCCAACACACCTCATTTTCTGAGCATTATGTCACATGCAAGTCCATAACTTGGAGTCAAGAAGTGGGAGATTACAAAAAAAGGAATTGGCGTCAAACCAGTAACATTCAGACTGTATAATCATATAATGGTTTACAGCGTCAAATGTATTTGGGTTGTATCAAATCAGACTGAAGGTCATACACCATACAGTCATGTGGTAGAATTAGGACATCCCATTAAATAATTTGTTATTTTTAAGAAATATGGATATAGCAATATTTGATCATCTTTCAAACAATATCTATTGATAAAGGTGATATGTCACTGAACCTAAAACAATTACATTTTAACCATGACATTTATTTAACAAGATATTTATAAAGATGACATTTCCTACTGAGGAAAAAGTTAGGATACCCTGTAACTTCAACAAGAAATTTCCTATAAGTGTCTACCAGTCTCTGATATTAACTGGGAGAAAGTTTTTCCCACTCCTTCATGCAGTTATCTTTTCAGCTGAGTGATGTTTGAGGGGTTTCTTGCATGATCATCTCAACAGGATTAAGATCCTAGCTTTTACTTGGCCATTCCAGAACTCTCTGTCAGGGTTCCACCCTGACTGGACTATGTTCTGGCTCTGCCACCCCCTCTAGTGGCCTGTGGGCGACGTGCCCTTCACCGTCACTAATCACCCAGTCATCAAGCACACTGCCAACTGTTCGCACCTGTCCCTCATTACCTACTCACCTTCCCTACTTAGGTTCCTGTTTGCTCACCCCCCAGTGTCGATTCAAACA
>JACXGK010008493.1:0-22331 GCA_016801125.1 Novumbra hubbsi | reverse complement strand
AGGCACCCTCTACCCATGGCCCGTCATTTACAGGCACCCTCTACCCGTGGCCCGTCATTTACAGGACCCCTTTACCCGTGGCCCGTCATTTACAGGACCCTTCTACCCGTGGCCCGTCATTTAAAGGCACCCTCTACCCATGGCCCGTCATTTACAGGCACACTCTACCCATGGCCCGTCACTTACAGGACCCCTCTACCCATGGCCCGTCATTTACAGGCACACTCTACCCGTGGCCCTCTGAGTTCATGTCATAAACGTCGACATGTTAGGCTCTCAGGGGCATTACAAGCACTCGTATTTATGACTGTTAAAATTGAGCTCCACCACAAGTATCAAAGGTGTGGGCTCTCTAAGAACCATGATGGATCATGAGAGAACGCCATCATAACCATACACTATGGACCACCGGAGACCACCTTTAAAACCAAAAACCTTAATTGACCACTCCCCCAATTCACCACAAGTAGGTCAAAGACAAACTGCCCTCAGTGGTTGAGAAGGTACCTTGAACAGGAGATTTTTGGAGAAGGCAAGGCAGTGTGTTCAAGCTTGCTCTAGTCAGGAGCTGAACCACTCCAAGAAAGAATGCGAGTAACCCACGTGGAGATAAGAAAGTCATTAGGCTTCGCAGTTGTAAGATGTTTTATTCAAGGACTGTGACAAGTGAGCTAACAGCATGAAACAAAGCTTTCCCTCCAAAAGAAGCTCTCGAAGCTACTAGGCAACAGGACTGGTTCCTTCCTCCTGAAGCAGTCTACATGCTAGCATCACTTCCCTTCTATCTTTGAGAGTAACACACACACACACACACACACGTGTACAAAGACATACACACACCGAACTAACCCCTCAGCCCACCCACACTATAAAAACAAATCAGCACTGACTACACTATATACAAATACGCCAATATGGTTGAAATCATCCAGGTGTTTGTGGTAGTCTATAAGTGCGACCTTCTGGGGCTTTATGTACGCTGAGCTTTATTAAATAAGCACTAGAATGGGGAACAGGAGGTCTGATAGTGAACACAAAGGGAAGCTCTTGATTAAAGCCTGCTTAGGCCTGCTTAGCGGCAAGGCTGAGAAGAAGACGATTGAAAAATCCTCTGATTGTTGCCTTTCCTAAATCTCCCCCAGTCTTCTCCTCTCCCACTCTTCCCTCTCTTGGAAGCAGATTACTTCTCCTTCCGTTCTGTCTGCCGACTTCTTCCTCAGCGCTAGGCCGCTTAACTTCACAATACAGACACATCCTGTCTCCTCATTTTGGGGAGGAAAAGCTGCCTCTGCCTTAGGTATTACCGTATCGCAGCCTTCGTCCCAGTGCCCAGGAGCCCTTTCACTCATTCTCTCTGAGGACTTTGGCTCTCTGTGGGATTTGCAGTTAATTGCTTGAGGAGTTTGTTTAAATCAACACGGACTTAGCCGAGTGCGTTTTATAGGGTACTGATTGGAGGTTAAGAGTTTGGGTTGGAGCGTCACGTGTTGGTATGTGACACTAGGTCCGATGCTTTTGTGGTGGTTGTGGTTGCTACATGCGTGTTCAGTTTATATCGCTACACGAGTGTTCAGTTTATATCGCTACACGCGTGTTCAGTTTATATCGCTACACGCGTGTTCAGTTTATATCGCTACACCCGCGTTCAGTTTATATCGCTACACACATGTTCAGTTTATATCGCTACACACATGTTCAGTTTATATCGCTACACACATGTTCAGTTTATATCGCTGCACCAGTGTTCAGTTTATATCGCTGCACCAGTGTTCAGTTTATATCGCTGCACGCGTGTTCCGTTTATATCGCTGCACGCGTGTTCAGTTAGAGTATATTCTTGCTAGCCTGGTTAATGATCTGTTTGTGCCTTTTCCATGGTTATACAACACCCTGTAGGATTTAACACTAAGAACTGTGAATGTTTTCACAGATTTGGGCCCAGGCACTTTAATGGCCCGCGTACACTGCTACCCTGTCTTTTAATGTCTGTCCAAGACCATCATGGGAATTAGCGCCGTTGCACATATATACTGCCGTGACACTGCGACAGTGTAGTTGTGAACGTACTCCTTAATGGTAGAGCGCTGTTAGAATGAGCCCTGTACTGCAGCTCAGTCACAACGGAGTGAAAATATATACCACAGAGTGGACAAAGGGGTGAGAAGTAGGGACCGGCCCGTGTAATATCAGTAGAACTGACCACCTGGCACAGAAAGAAGAGTTGGGGGGGGTCCATTCCCTGCTCTTGGCGCGATCCATGAATGCCCCTCATTAAGAAGGCCTTACAAAGGCAGAGCCTGTCCCCTTCCTCCCAACGGAACAGCTCCACTTCCACAAATAGAGGCTGCTATTGTTTTAACCCCCCCTTCCTCCAGAAGAATATACCAGGGTCCAGCCACGGTGAACAGTCACTCTGGACTGATACCGCTCTCCAGAGAAATATGGTGAATGTGTCCATATTCATTTCATCCCCGGTATTTCCACTGGTGGCTAACATTCCTTCTGGCTTCCCAGGTGCTCGGCAGGTTGAAGGGGTAATGTGAGCGAGGCCCCGGGCGGGCCGACGAGGGCGGGGGCCCTACTGGTAGTAACGTCCCCCTCGGCTGCGTTGTGTTCCCACAGGTGCACCAGGAAGGAGAGATGCGAGCGCTCTGCGGAACCGCGTCGCTTCGCCTCGGACATCAAGCAGTGCGTCCGCCTGAACGTTCACCCCAACAACATCTCGGTGTCTCAGTTCAGCGTCACGGTGAGTGTTAACCTCGCGGCAGTGCGCCTGGGTCCTTTCCGGTGGGGGCCACACCTCAGCAGAAAGCCATTTCAAAAGGATTTATTCTGGATTGGCAATTTGGTCTTTCTAAGCTTTTTCATCAGATTTGTAAAATAAAAGCCATTTAGCTGGCCTGATACAGGCACCTACTTAAAGTAGATGCACAGTTACTATGGTGCCCAAAAACCAAGTCGCCATACAAAAGCGTCTGATATAGATCCCACTGACCAAGGGGCCGCATCTCCCAAACATCACACTGGGAAAAACAGGAGACGCCCAGCCATTTAAGCCGTTCAGTGGACCATGTCCTGGTCTAATGTATCGATATGGTGCCTCGCTAATACGGTTAAGCCTGGGGAATCGTCTTTGGCCAATGGCCATAACGTAATTATTCCCACTTGTCACAGGAGCTTACAGATCTGTCCGTCAAGGGTAGGGTTTCCGTAGCATTACCTCATGCCATCTACTCATCTAACTAAGCAATAAGGCATGGGGGGGTTGTGCTGTATGGCCATGGCTTAGGGCTGTTCTTAAGAACGTTCCTAGGCAATGCCTGGATAAGGTACTTAGCCACGGTGTATTGAGTGTACACCACAACTGAGATGTTTATTACTATCATAAAGCAGGTTATCATTGTATTTAGAACAATCAGTCTTGTCTGCCATGGCTTTCAGCCAATCAGCGTTCAGAGTGGAAAAGAACCTTGGAATACCGTTATCTGTACATTATGTTAATGTTATTGTCTGGCTTTCTCAGTCTGCCACATACTGGGCAGACATGTTTTCTGTTGGGGGCTTCTCGGTCTCGCCTGTCTGCCACATAATGAGCAGTGATGCTGGGTTTCACATCATAAATACTTTCTACTGGGCAGGTGTCATGCTGTTCAATTTGAGTCACTGGGATTGTACCGTTAGGCACTAAAGGCATCCCTGGTGGGAATGGAGATGATAGGGTACATGAAGTAATAATGATGTCATTTCAGTTTCCCCCATCGGGATAATAGTATGTAAAGGCTTTATGCCAACTGGGCTTTGTGTACAGAATCCGCTTGTGTTGTACCTCTCTCCCTCACCACTAGAGGTGTCTGTTGCTAAGAGTTTGCTGACCTCAGGTCTAAGGCTGCGTGAGCCCTGTCAAGCTGGGCTGCTCCTTTGAAGGACGCTGTGTGTGTATGTGTGCCTGTCTGACCATAGTCGCTCCTGTCGTGTAAGTACATCCATCAGTCCGAGAACTTCAGCGTTGTGTCTGTAAACCCCTCGAAGCAGGCCGTAGTTCCCATGTGTAGCCTGGGCGCAACCCACCTGTTGCCAATCAGATTCTCAGCAAGAAACTAGCCCGACCCCCTGCATCAATGTTTAAAAATAACAAACAATCCACTGTCTACATATTTCAATCCCATTCTGTACGTAATTCTGAGGTCGAGGGCAGTGTGCCCATTTGGCTTTGTGGGTGTGGTCAACTTGCCTGGTCATTAATTATTATTGATGTTGTGGCCCAAACGTTGACGACATTCCTCCACATATGAGGGCCGTTTAATGGTAACCATGGAAAGTAAGTTACATGCCCAGGCACGTGCGCACACACACACATACGTGGGCTATGCCTGTGTGTTTGAGATTTGAGTGTTTAACCTTTCTCTCGACAAGGCATAATTCCCCGCGCTATGTCACATATCTCCCATCTAACTGATTGGCGTCAGTGTTGGGCTGGCATTCAGATGGAGCAGGCTCTCAGATGGAGCAGGCAGTCAGATGGAGCAGGCAGTCAGATGGAGCACGCAGTCAGACAGGGCCTCCTTGTCCTTTTAGTTATTAAATATGCATTTTAAAATATTTCTCGGCACAAGCCTATCAAAAGAATTGACTAGCCATGTTTTATTTATTAGCCCGTCATCTTTATTTCTTTCATTTGTGTAACAGTGTTCACTGCCTGTGTATTTTAAACCACAATACACACCCAACCCACTGGCGGTCTTTACGACAGTAGTTTGTGGGTCCGCGCTCACACGCCTTCAGATGGAGCGGGGAGATAACGGCAAGTCGTCACCACGCCCCCTGTCTCTCACGGCAAAGGGAATTAGAATATGCAAGGTCCCCATGACGACAGAGGCGTTCACACATTGTTAGAGGATCTCGTCCACAACCCGTCCTCAGTGCACTACAAGGACGGTCCGGCTCTCTATTCCATTGCCCCGATCTGCGCCATCGGTCGCCATAATCCTGGAGGCGCGTGCATCTGAACTACCCAACACCAGATCACCGTTCTCCCAGGGCGTCCTTCTCTTTACGTCACCATGGAAACCCAGGTGGTGTGTGTTAACGAGAGGGAGCCGCGTCGGTGTGTTTCCACCTACTCTGTGTGTGTGTGTGTGTGTGCCACCTATTTTCATATTCACGTTTGGGCTCAGGCGGGATCTGCGGGCTTGGGCCATGACCGCCCCAAATGTAATTGAAGGAGCCTTGCGTCGCATTCCCCCTGTAAAGGGAAATAAATGAAACGGTGGGAGAAGCGCGGTCCCCCGGACCCTGATTGCGGGTGCATCCCTGACTGTAATAGTGTGGCGTCTGTATCTGTCGCCGCCGGCGACCGCCTAAACCTTTTCATTAAACAGCAATATAAAAACAGTCCAGGTCAGCCCTTCTGGCGCTACCAAAGGATCGCTTTGGGCACAGTATCACAGATGTAATGCAGTCAACAGCAGAATCGATGCAAGGCCACCTCCTTCACTTGCGCCTCCTCGCAGAGCCCTCTTTCCATCAATATGTATATTTTGCTCCTGACCCCACTTCACCTGCCCCCGTCTTTTCCTTGCTCCTTCTGCACTTCAAGGAGACTCTTTTCCTTCTCCTCGCCATTTTCTCCTACTGCTCGTCCAGGAGACTGTTTCCTTCTCCACACCTGAAGGCAGACGAATCCTCTCTCCTCTTTCGCAGCTCTTTATAAAGAAGCTTGCATGCTTTATTCCTTACTTCCTCACTTCCTCCTCTCTTCATTCATTATTTCCTTCCTCTTTCTGTCCCCCTTTATTATACCATCCCTTTCTTACTTCCTTCGTGCCTTCCTTTCTTGCTTCCTTCATACATTCCTTTCTTACTTCCTTCGTACCTTCCTTTCTCACTTCCTTCTTATTTCCCTTTCTTACTTCCTTCATATCAATCAATCAATCAAATGTATTTTTAAAGCCATTTTTACAACAGCAGTGGTCACAAAGTGCTTTTACAAAAACACCCAGCCTAAAACCCCAGTGAGCACGCAACAACAGGATTGAAGCACAGTGGCTAGGAAAAACTCCCTATGGGGGCCGGATTGTAGGAAGACACCTAGAGTGGAACCAGGCTCAAAGGGGTGGCCGTACCACCCTCCCCTTCCTCTTATCCCCTCTCTTCTTCCTCTTACCCCCCTCTTCCTCCTCTTACCCCCCCTTTGGCCTGTTCTCCTGGTCCGACTCTTGCGTCCGTGTGCTAAGGCTTGGGTGGTGGAATGTGCGGGTTCTCCCACCAAGTGCCACAGGGCCTGGTTTGGAACTCTCACCAGATGGGAACATTCAACATGCCGCCGTCAGGCTTTTAAAAAAACACAGAGCTTATGTTCAACAAACATGCCCTGCTGTCTGTCTCCTCCCAACCCATCCACTTCCATTTCTCCCTCACTCTCCTTGATGTCAATTGAAAGGTCAAACTATGTTGACGGATTGGTGAACGTGCACCGTAGTCGGCCCTCTGCGCCCTCTGCGCCCTCTTATATGTACTACTTTGGCTTACGTCCAATGGGGCACTGGTCCGAACGAGTGCACTTCTTGGGAGTGTAGGGCTACTTTGGACTCTGCCACAAAATCCACCCAGATGCGTGATAGTGGGGATTCTTTGGCTGAAATTAAACTCTGTGTGGTTGGTTTGTCCCGGTGCTGTGGGTCCACGGCACAGCCATATCAGGACCCAGCTCCGGGTCCAGAGATGAGTCTTTGGGTTGGCCAGTTACCACTTGCTCCCCTCTGTTCACAGCTGATCTTGGAGGCCTACAACGTCCCTGAGCTGTCTGCGGGGGTCAACTGTTCCTTTGAGGACCTGGCTGAGATGGATGGTCTGGTGGAGGGCAACCGAATCAAGTGCAGCTCGCCTGCTGAGAAGGCGGTACCTCGGATCATTCTCAACAAAGGTTTGTACACCCCTTGACACCATGTGAGAAGATGACGTAATAACTTATCGGGCTCTGTGTTCCATTTCCACCTGGGAGTACTATGTTTTGGAAATAGTCTCACTGTCAAGAGAATAAACTTCAGTGGTAACGTACGTCAAAACATTGGCTCGTTAAGCCAGGGACCCGCTAACTGTAGATGGAAAAGATGCAAATGTAAGACGATTTGCATCTCATTTGGGTATCACCTTCAAGCGTGCGCCCGGGAGTGTGCACGTCATTGTGACGGGGCTCGGGTGACCCCAGCAAGCTACCACTGCGATGTGGCCTGGCGTTCCCACGATACCCCTGGTCGGCTGAGGGCAGTGCCCCCAGAACGTGTTTAGTCGTCAAATCAACCGGCATCACGGAGCATCGCGGTTTATTTACTCTCTCACCGTGAAAAAGGGATGCAGTGAGAACATGCAGCCCTGAGTGCTGTCGGATCACTCCGCCTCGCCGGTACTCGTTTAACGGGCAGTGTGAGAGGGGAGAGCATTTGAAAGTGAACCCTTCTGCCACTACGGCTCAGAAGACAGAAGTGCTTCTGACGGCATTCATTTTCCCAGATAAGAGGAAGAAGATCTTAGAGAGCGTCTTTACTACTTTTTCTTCTCCCTCTCTGATCCCTCACTTCTCTTGTTGTGGTTGGTTAACCCGGGTATAATTGAAAAGTGCGCACATCTGGGCGAGTGTCTGGAGGCTGGTAATCTTTCCTAATACCCAGACGTCTCCATGTGAGAGAGACGTCTAAGTATTAGGAAAGATTACCAGCCGCTCATCAATAGGAGTAGAGGAGCGCCAACGCTAGCTGCTGCACCGCGTTGGCTAAGCTGACAACACCTCAATAAAAGCATGGAATAGCTAACGCTAGCTGCTGCCTTGCCTGGGCTACGCTAACTCCTCGATACAATCAGGGAGGCACCAATGCTAGCTGCTTGTTGATGTTAGCTGCTGAAAGCAAGTAGCAGAATAACAGCAAAGCGTCCACGACTCAAATTGGGTCCCGCTAGAAAACTTTAAATACAAGCCGCGTTGTCGGAGGTCAAGAAGTACATGCACATCTCAAAGGGCACCCTATTCCCTATTGAGTCGACTCAAGAATAGTGTACTAAAACGGAAATGGTTCTCCATTTGGGACTCGACCTAGAATAATCATTCATTAGCTAAATTAGCTGTGACGGGTGAGCGGTGGGAGAGAAGGGCACACTTTCAGTTGTGCGCGCGCACACACACACACACACGCGACACGCTGGCGTGAGGCGGACAGACAGAGGGCACAATGGGGGGGCTTTGACATCGTCTCAGTGTTACGAAAGCTGTTGAAGCAGCGCTAACACACACACGCACAGACGGCATACACACAATGTGGACCATCGCTAGGCCGCTGAGCTTCAGCCTAGGCATTAGGTCGGTGAGGTCACTGTTTTATCACGCCACCTCTTTCCTTCTGACACGCGTGTGCGCGTACACTTGTCAGTGTAGGAACGCCTACAACCTGATGGTTGATTTTCGCCTGCTCCTCAGACTGCCTAATTAGGCTGCCATCGTGTTCAGGCGGGTTGGGGGGGGGGGTGTGGAGAGGAGGGGCAGTGACACACAGAGAAGGCATCCAGGTAACATTTAGGTGCTCTAATTAGGACAGCTCCATTGTCAGCCACACTTTACAATGATTGATGAACAATTCTCCCTTCTGTTAGAGGAAGAGCGGACGAGAGAGGGGGGGGGGGGCGAGAGAGGGAGCGTTTTAAGAGAAGGACAGAGAGAGGGAAGGGAGAGGCAGGCTGAGAGAGTTGGACGGTCTTTGGTTTTGAGGGCGGAGTCCGCGTCAGCCCTGTTGAATTAAACATGAGAGCCAGTCCTTCATTAGGAAGCCAACAAAAGGACCCGGTTAGACAGATTCTCTCTGCAGACACCTCCATTAATACACACACACACAGGTTCCTCTTTTCTGTCCCTTCATCTTGCCCTCTCCATTCCCCCCCTTCATCTTTCCCTCTCTCTTTCAAATGCCTTTTCTTACCCGGGAGATGTTTTCATCTCTGGGGATTCGCTGCAAGGACTTGTACTGTCTGAAGTGCGTGTGAGAATGGGGCTTAACCCATCTGAACCTTGAGCCCCCGGGTATCTGAGGATGCCTCGGCAAAAGGCTGTGGACGTGTGGTTGTGTACTATAAACAGACTCCCACTGGAAGCGCTAGGCAGGCGTTAACGGTGCTTTCAGACAGGGAACCCCATAATCGGTGCCCGTGGGACGTAGACATCAGTGTTGTGTTTGTTGACGGACATTTCTGTCCTTCCAACAGGTGATCACCAGACAGTGCAGCTCTACCTCAAGTCCAAAGAAACCGGCCTGGCCTTCGCCAACACCAGCTTTGTCTTCTACAACTGCAGTGTCCACAAGTCGTAAGTCCACAACCCTAAGCGATGAGGGAGACGGCGAACACTTGTTCCACGCCTGTAGTTCCCCCACGATCGATAACAGCAGCGGACTCACAACGCCGTGGTGGTTTGGAAACCGTCGGGCACTTGTGTGATCGTCTCTCTCCTGCCGTCCACAGGTGTTTGTCGTGTGTCAGCAGTCCTTATCAGTGTCACTGGTGTAAATACAGGCACGACTGTACCCACGACCCACGCACCTGCTCCTTCCAGGAGGGACGCGTCAAGAAGCCAGAGGTGAGTTCAGGGGTCGCGGGGTCAAGGGTGGTTTGATGAGATGTCCCATTGTCCATTGACGTGTCGCACACTCATTTGTTTCAAGTGCGGAAAGCCTTTTATAATTTGGGCTGTGTGTGATCAAGTGTTCCTGAAAGGTGATCCCAAGTATTTAGCGGGTGTGGTCATGAATCGTTTAAAGCTATAGTTCCGAACCTAATTGGAAATAGTGTACTTCTGGTCCAGGCTCGTTTGGCTTCTCCTTCACTGACAGGATGATTAAAAATAACCCCCCCCAGCCCTGTTCCGGATGACGGCTTCTTTCATGTGAATTATCAATAGTATTGGCTCTGGCCTATTCCTATACATGCAGAATTCACGGCAATTAGAGGGCTTTGCTGTTGGGCTCAAGAAGCTACAAATGGGCCTTAATGGAACCAAGCTGACCTCATGCGCAAGTACACACGTTCCTGGAAGAAGGTACTTTGTGGCAGAGTAGAACTGGGTTGTCAATCCGGCCCTCTGGGTCCTCCGTGATGAAGATCCGCGTCTTGCTGATGCTTGCCAGTTGCTGTACGACAAGCAGGAACAGGCTCAGAGAGGCTTTTGTTTTTTGGGATTAGCTTTCCGTTCCCTAATGTAGACTTCCACGTTAGACAGCCAATATCTCCCCCAGCCATTCAAGCTCATTCATGTTGTATCAACTTCGGGGGCATAAAATAATCTTTTGATTTCCATTACCTCTTTGAACTTTATTGGGGAGTGTTAGCATAGGATTTGCGTTTCCAATTACCACCTGTGTTGCTGGTCAATATTGACCAGGGATTATAATAGGATTCTTCTTATTGTGTTGACTGACGGAACCTCACAAAATAAGCTTGGGGACTTAGCATTAGCACGTTAATGACTTCTCTCCCTGAAATGTTTTTGTTTAACTGTTGTTTTAAAAGGCAGGTGTTTCTGTCCGCCTAATGAGTTTCAGTTAGATTTAATTAACCCCGGGATTCGGGGGTCGGGGATTGTCCCAACGTTCGGTGTCACAGAATATTAATTTGCTTGCACTTGCGCGCACACACACGCACTCACACACACACACACACACACACCCGCTATTCCAACAGAGAGAACGACAAGTGAACTTTGCTCATACAAATGAGATGGCTCCTTGCGGAGACCCGGGGCTAGATGAATTTCACTATTTTATTCCAATTAAGGGATTTCGAGACGTTGATCTCCGTAATCCGCTGATGCTTTTTAATGAGCAACGTGACAGGAAGGCCTTGCGCTGTCTGAGCCCCCTGTTAGTATGCACAGAGGTAAATGGCTAAAGCCAGCTAGGCCAGAGAACGTTGTATTTGTTTTTGTCGCTGTTAGCTGACACAAGCGTTTGGCCAGGCGCTGCTCAGTATGAAACGTGTTGATGCATCACCCGGCCGGTCTCAGCCACTTAAATTCATATTTGGATCAATTTCGGCCAATGGAAATTGCCCCCCGTTATCTACTTCCACCCAAACCATGAACACACCGTTCTCAGGTATGTTGATTCATGTGAATAAATATCAGTCGCGTGTATCCCCTGATTGGCCAAACGTTCTTTACACTCCTACCACGTGGACAGTTTGAGGTATTTCCTTAGGGGTTGTCTCAGGAGAACAGGGGAATCGAATCCTTCCTTCGGCATTGTGTTCCTGCCAGTCTGCCTGTGGCGTTACGCTAGTTACCACACACGTCTCCACATCAGAGGGATTTCTACCCACAACCCCTCCTCGGGGGACGTGCTACAAATGTATCAAACCCATGAAATATGTATTAATGATATTAAAACCTATCAAAGTGCTCAAGGTTGATTTCCTCGCCAACTGGTACCCTAACAAGCCGGATCAGAGCCGGAGTTTGTCAGCATCGATCGGGTGAATTGGATGAAGCTATTATAAGACACCCATTGACACGTGTAATTGGCACCAGCTCCAAATGGATTGGCAGACCGCATGAGAGGAGGTTCTCAGTTACTGTTCTGTTTTTAAACGAGTCCCAAACGTTACCGGACCACAATCATCAAGGGCAGAATAAACAATTGTGTCCGCCAAGAGACTTTGTTGTGTAAAGGACAAGTGGTTCCAAGAGAATTAGAAATGGAGGAATGTTTTACATTTTAAAAAAGGAACAATGGGACCGACAGAAATTGTCCGAAGGAATCGCAAGGGACAGACAAAGAGACCATACATCAGAATTAGAGAGACTGAGAGGCCAGGGAGGGTGTGATAGAGGAAGGGAGTAGAGAAGTGGGTGGAGACAGAGGGAGGATGGGATAAGAGGAAGAGTTAATGGAGGAAGAGAAAAGGAGAGAGTGCCCATGTCTTTGCTGTGAGCAACGTGGTGGATGATGAAACAGAGGCCTGTTAGAGAGAGACCTGGCTAATCACCCACCATGTCTGTGTGTTCCGGTCTCAGACAGGGAGCTAAAGATTCTCCTCACCTACACACACAGACACAGACACACCTACACAAAGAGACACACGCACAGACACGCTCACACGCACAGACACGCTCTCACGCACAGACACGCTCTCACGCACAGACACGCTCACACGCAGACACGCTCACACGCACAGACACGCTCACACGCACTCACACACACATCCACACTTACACGCACAGACACACTCACATCTACACTTACACGCACAGACATACACATCCACACTTACACGCACAGACAAGCTCACACACACATCCACACTTACACGCGCAGACATGCTCACACACACATCCACACTTACATGCTCGCACGCACGCACTCACACACATACAGACGCGCTCACACACACAGCTCACACGCCGGCCATCATGCTGTGCTAATGATAGTCTCTTTCTGTCTGTGTTTCTGTCTCTGCCAACTGGCTTCAGCCAGTGCCAAAAGCTCCCACAATTCTCCACCAGTCCTTTTCTAACTCCGTCACCTGCTGTCTCCCACTCGTTCGCTCTCTCTTTTTGTCGTCTTGGTTTTTCTTTGTTATGTCCCACCATCACTCTGTTTTTTTAAGTCTGTTTTCTCTCACTGTGTTTATCTCTCTTAAATGTCCCTCTCTCGCAGGCCGTTTTCTCCCTCTCCCACCCTTTTTACTCAGGTTGCTAATCATAATTTGTTGCCGAGTCCAAGATAACGGACCCATTTGAGAGACAGCGGTTTATTACATCATGGGATTTCTTTCTCCTCCCGCCGACACGAGATACAATCGGACACACAGACAGACCGAAACAGACAGACAGACACAGGCACTTTAAACAGAGTTGATAGCCGAGTAGGTGTGATGACCTTCTGTCTCCATCGTTATAATGAGACCACGTTGCCATTGGGTGGAGATCTGGCAGGCGGTGTCTGGAGCGTGTGTGTGTGTCGGTCCTGGTCATTTATCACAGGGAGTAGGGGAGGGCAGCAAACACAGACACTTTATATCAGCATAATGGTTGTATAAATCTGCTCCGGGGATCCAGGATATTTGATGGGCGTCTCAAGGCCTCGGGGTGACGCTTGGCCTGGGTACGCCTTGAGCTCTGGACGGGGATCCCAGCGGAAGGTGTTATAAAGGTGTTGTCATACCCCCTCCTGGGGGGATTTACTGCACTCCCTGATGGAGAGGGCCGACACGGGTCACACTCCCAGAGATGATAGACGGATGCTTTTACTACCACTCTGGAAAGAGGAAGTGTGTGTGTTTGTTTACGGGCTTTTTAAAGAGCTACATCAGCTTTATACTTTGGTGCGATTTATGGTGACGGAATCTTCAAGACTCCACTTTAGGTGTGAAGTCATTTTACATAATTCTGATGAGGTAATGTTTGAAAGCTTCCCATAACCCATAATGGGATTGTAAAACCATGACAGGATTTACAGATAGTCACAGAAGTCCACAATTGTGCACATGCACAATCAACTTAATTCCGTTATTAATTCAAAGTGATATCACCAAGTGATGTCAGATATGTGGCATCTTATCCTCTGTTTCACCTTCGGCATCTGTGCCATTCCAGAACCACTCATTTTGCCTGAAATTAGGGCTCTTCTTTTCTCCACGGAAATTATTCAGATCTAATTTTTGGAAATCAAACATTGTGTAACCCTCCACGTATTGTGAGCTTGTCCTTTTGTAATTTATCTATAATGACTTTTTGAATAAGTGTCATGAAGTGTTTTATATGCAAGCCAGCCATTCATTCAGTGTAACCCAATCAAGAGGTTTTTAATGAACTTCAAACAACTGTTATCAGGCTCAGCTTCACTTCTCAACTCCAGGAACCAGGACTTATCTATTCTCCCTCCTTCGCTTTTCTTTTTCTTTTGCATTTTCTTCTGTTCTCCTCGTCTCTCTATTATTTTCTCTCTCTTCTTTCTGTCCCCCCCTTTTCTCTCTCTCCCCTCTTCTCTCTCTCTCTCCCCTCTTCTCTCTCTGTCCCTGCTTCTCTCTCTTCTCGCTTCTCTCTTTCTCTCTCTTGCACTCTGCCTATTTCTTATCTCCACCAGTTTTCTCACTCCGTTGTTTATTTCATTCCTCTGAGCCCTTGTTAGTTCATTTGTCTTACCAGAGACTTTAGATGCATAGAAAACACTGTAGATTGTGAGTGAGACTTCCTCACACACAGGCAGACTCCAGACTACCCCACACACAGTTGACTACCCCACACACAGGCTCTTGCTAGACTACCCCCCACACAGTAGACTACCCCACACACAGACACATGGACTACCCCACACACAGGCATTTTGTAGACTGTCCTACGCGCAGACACACTGTAGTCGGTCCCACACGTCACCCGTCTATACCGCAACACTCTACGGTTGCGTCAAAAGGGTTTAAGGTCTAACACGTCAGATTGAAGCGAGTGTGTAACCGGAGTGACACACTGCTGACATCTGGCTCCTGTCCCTTTGGTCCTCCTGACCAGCTCTCCCTGTCGCTTTTGCAGGAGTGCCCCCAGCTGCTGCCGGCCGAGCGCGTCCTGGTGCCTGTGGGCGTGGTGAAGCCCATCACCCTGCGGGCCAAGAACCTCCCGCAGCCGCAGTCGGGCCAGCGAGGCTACGAGTGTCTGCTCACCATCCAGGGGGTGGAGCAGCGGGTGCCCGCCCTGCGCTTCAACTCCTCCTCCGTCCAGTGCCAGAACACCTCCGTAAGTACCGGGGGTGGAGGGGTGTGTGTTTGGGGGGAGGGGTCTTGATGTGGCTTAATGACAAACTTTTCTTTGGGAGACACGCATCTCTACATTGACTGTCCCGAGTATGCCGGGAAATGAGGCCATGAATCAGGGCCTCAGTCTTGAGTTGAATATCACCGAATTGGGGAGTATTTGGAAATGTGTGAAATGAAGATAAGAACATAAGCGTTACAACTGTAGAGTCATGTTCAGTACAGGAGGATTTCAGCACAGGTCCCTCATTTTTAGTAATCAGTACTATAGAGACATTTTCTCTGCATTACCATGGTGTCTGGCACAAGTCATCCATGCCCTAGGATATGTCTTTCATTGTCTATGTGCACAGAGCTTTTATGAGTATAAATGTACTTTCTAAACTACAAATTCTCTCTGCAGTGCCATTATGTGTCATTCAGCTCTGGATGAATATTTGGTAGAAAATGAAAGACTCAAAATGAAAGGGCTTCCGTGCTGAATAATATGCTAATGTGATATGGTGCTGGGGAATGGTAGTCTTTCACAGTGTGTCTAGGGTCGCTAGTTGTCTGTTCAGATGCACCGTACCTGGGATATATGATTAACTTAGTGCTGTCTGAATGGTGTGAAACAAATGACGGGTGAGTAACCTGCCTCTTCCGTTGTTTCTCCCTTCCCCACCTCCTTTCAAAAACCCTGCCTGTGGTCCCCATGGCGACGACAGTACTCATATGATGGGATGGAGATGAGCAGCCTCGCCGTGGACCTGACGGTCATCTGGAACGGCGACTTTAGCATCGACAACCCCGCCGACAACAAAGGTGAGGACCCCTCACACACACACACACACACACACACCCAGACCCGATCACCGCCGCTGCCCTTGTAACCGGTCTCCATGGCAACAGACGGGCAGTTGCAGAGGTATCCATCCTCTGGTATGGTGGAGGCAGAAGGAGCAGCGTTTTGTCAGAGCTTCACCTCTTCTCTTCGTCTCTCTCTCCTTTCACTCTACCGCTCCCCCTCTCAGTCTCTCACTCCCTCTCCCACACTCTCTCTTCCTCTCACATTCGTATGTTTTACTCATTAGTATAACACCTCTCTCCTGTTCCATCTCTCTTTTCCATCATCTCTCTCCTGATCTGTTTCTCTCCTCTTTCCTGTCTCCTCTTCACTCTCTCTCTCCTGTCTTCTCTTCTGTCTCTCCTGTCTCCTCTTCCCTCGTTCTCCTCTTTCCTGTTTCTTATTCCCTCATTCCTCTTTCCTATCTCCTCTTTCCTCTCTCCTTTCGTTGGTCATCTTCCTTCTGTTCTTTTACTGTACCTTCACACCTCTTGGGTTTGTGGTCTCAGGCCTCAGGCTTGCTAATGTAGCCAAGCAAACTAATCATTCCATAAAGGGCTTCAGCCATGACTAGTGTGTTTGGACAGGAGCTCCACAACGCCACATAAACTGCACATAGAAAGACAGAGGTAGTAGGAGAGAGAGAGAGAGGAAGGAAGTCAGGGGGAAATGTCAATTAAAAGTCTCTGGTTTCCATGGAGATGGAATTTTAAACTAGTAAATGAAAGAGAGATAGGAGAGAGAGACGGAAAGAGAGGGGAAGAGAGCGATAAGAGGGAGAGAGATAACAGTGAGAGGCAGGCAGAGAGAGAAGAGAGAGAGATGGAGCGAGAGAAGGGGAGACAGAAATAAATGATCTGAACTGTTTTTACCCACAGACATCTATGAAGCGTGTTGCTTAACTGATTGACTGACTGAAGTGCAGCACGGTGGTGTGTTGTAGTTTAACCCATGCCCCCCCTCCACCAACAGTCCACCTCTACAAGTGTGACGCCCAGAGGGGCAGCTGTGGGCTGTGTCTGAAGGCTGACCCCCTGTTCGGCTGTGTGTGGTGTAAGGGGGAGAACCGCTGCACCCTGAAGCAGCACTGCCTCCATCCTGAGAGCCCCTGGCTGGAGCACAATGGACTCAACAGCAAGTGTACACACCCACGCATAACTCAGGTGAGGACACAAGCACACAGGCACCCATGTACACACCCACAGATAACACAGGTGAGGACACAGGCACCCAGGCACCCATGTATACACCCACGCATAACAGAGGTGAGGACACAAGCACACAGGCACCCATGTACACACCCACAGATAACACAGGTGAGGACACAGGCACCCAGGCACCCATGTATACACCCACGCATAACAGAGGTGAGGACACAAGCACACAGGCATCCATGTACACACCCACGCATAACACAGGTGAGGACACAAGCACACAGGCACCCATGTACACACCCACGCATAATACAGGTGAGGACACAAGCACACAGGCACCCATGTACACACCCACGCATAACACAGGTGAGGACACAAACACACAGGCACCAATGCATAACACAGGTGAGGACACAAACACACAGGCACCAATGCATAACACAGGTGAGGACACAAACACACAGGCACCCAGTAACGCCATGATTCAAATGCGTGCTTTGGTCTTTTGGCACCTGTTAAACACACGCCTCTCGTTGTGACAAGGAATGGAATCCTCTGAAACATGAATAGAATCATCTTAACCAGGAACGGAATTGTCTCGATCGATGCTCTGATCACATACATCAGAAGTAAAGTCGTCTCCCTCACCCGTTCCTCGTAGAACTTCCTCACCCTCACCCGTTTCCCGTAGAGCTTCCTCACCTCTCCTTAGTCACCACAATGTGGTTTCCTACACACACCTCCTCAGCGCTGATGGGGGCACACATCTGTCTTCACACATCGGCCCGGCCGGCACGGCCCCAGTCAGCAGGAAGATGAAGGGCTCCCGTCACCTCGTCATCATTCAGCTCAGAGCCGATGAACGTTTAACCCTGTGTGTTCCCCAGCAGGGACACGTCCGTCTGCGATAGAATAGCCCCACACCACGCTCAGGTTACCGGGGAAGGGGGGGGGGGGTATAGGGGTGTAACTTGGCAGGTTGGGGCCGGGATGGAGTGAGGAGGTAAAGGAGAGATGATTGAGCACCGCCGATGGCTGTTACCGATGGATGGAAGGAGAAGACAGACAGAAGGATGTCCACAAATAATGGATGAAAGAAGAGTGTAGAAGCAGGGGTAGAGATGAGGAATGATAGGGAGGAGATGAGTGATAGATGAAGAGGAGCGATAGTGGGTGGAGGAGGAGTGTACGAGGAGCAATGGCTGTCTGCGTGTAACAACACAACACCACGCAAGGCTCTAACAGGAGCACATAGCAGCGAGCGTCCCAGAACTCCTTAACAGTCACCTTACAGCTCAACCCTCTGGCCAAATCACAAACAGCTTGTTAAAGTGACACGTCTCCCCACCAATAACAAAGGCTTTTTTAGGGACTGAGATGGAACGTGAGAGATAAATTGAGGGAAAGAGGGAGGGAAAAGGTGATTGATTGCTTGTCAGTCACAAATGGAATTAACTGTTTATCCTGCTTATGAAAAGAGAGGCCTTTTCTCTTCTATCGCTCTTCTGTATCAAGTCTGCGAAATGTAAAAGATCCTCAATGCATTGCGTCTGGTAATAGCGTGCATTGGGATACAGTAGATTGTTCCCAGAGGGGTTTCCCAGCAAATCATCACACCGGAAGGGACGCCACTATCATGTTGATGTACAGTATATGAAGGACCAGTCACGATCCATGTGTTTTCTCATTGGCTCACGATTACCTTTTTTAATTTGGGATTTGGATAGCACTGTTTTGCATACCAACACAAACCCAACCCCATCAGTATAGTTTTTGCATTCCAGAAAGCTCACTATATCCAGATATCTCACTATCCTGATATCGAAATATATATCCTGATAGCTCACTTTGTCCTGAAAGCTTGCTACGTCCCGATAACTTGCTACATCCTGATAACTTGCTACATCCTGATAACTCGCTACACCCCGATAACTATGTCCTGATAGCTCACTACATTCTAATAACACACTTAATCCTGATAAGGCCCTCTATCCTGATGTGCAACAACATTAAAAAAGACACTGCTGGACTTGAGAGAGTGTAAAATAATCCATCAGTAATTTGTACTTCCTAGCAACAAGAATGACCAGTGTCATGTGTGTGCATAACGAGGAACCTAGACTAATGAAAACTGTCTTTTGGTGGGTAAAGGGTTTCACAAAAGTGGGAGTGGCCTATGCCTACCTGGCAGAATGTTATCAATTCATCCGGGAGTTTAAGCAGTTGAAGTATTACAGACTTTTCTGAACTTTTCACCGCAAGACAGGACCTTTTTGCAATGCATAAATCAAACATCAGATGTGTTGTTCTCTGTTAAATAACTGCGATTTGTGTAGCATAAAACTAAAACGTTGAAAATATAAAAGATGACTTCATGTTGATAACTCACTGGGGTTGTGCTCTGCCTTGATATATGTAAGCTGTCAGTATTTTCAGTGGTCCCTTGGGACTTACATTTATATGGATTTCCAGAAGATGCAGTGCCATTTCTCCAACACCCAAACATAAACACAAACACCTGGCTGACTGAAGCCATTCCCCTGAGACGAACCCCTAGCCTGTCAGTGAGCAATGATGTCCACGAAGCAATGATAATGAGGCCTCTAATCCCAGTGGGAGATCACTATTTGGCAGGGGAGAATGATACCGCACCAAGCTATTAATGATAGCTTTGTTTCCTGATTGGGACTTGAAGGTGCTTTATATGGCAGAGATGGATGGGAAGTTCTGGACAGTGTCCATTTCACACATCCAGGGGCTGGCCTCCGGGACAGACACCATTAAGGGCCAGAACTAATCCGTCTGGATCGGAGGCCCCTGTTAAAACTGATATATGTTGGAAGTCCTCTCCAACAGGGCCGCATCTAACAGATCAATCTACTAGACACTTGATAATAAGTGGGCTAATGTGGCCCAACACTCTTTTATGACCGTTCATTTGAGAGATGAGTGACTAGAGCAGGAGGTTTACCCGCTCTCTCACATGTAGACATATCTATCTCTCTAGCTTCTCCATTATCTGTGCTCTCTATCCTGGCTCTCTCTCACACACACACACACACATGCGTGAACTCTGGATTTCGTACATACACACCGCTCTCATTTAAGATCTGCCTATTGGCTTGGCAGCGGGCCACTGCTGGCGTGACGACCTTACCCGGCCAGAAATGGGACTAGCGTGGGGAATAGCCTAATCTGATTGGCTGGCTGTGTGTCCGCATTATCGGATGCCGTCTGGGAGCTTCCTGATGACGGCCACGCTGAGTGGGTTTTTAATCATGGCCGGTTAACAAGCGGTTTAACTAAGCGGCTGTACACGGCCCTGGCAATATAACGCAGCCACCTCTGATCCAGATTAAGGCCCGGTCTTAAATGCCACCCTACGCCCAAGTGCACTACTTTTGCGTGGTATATACCTTGCCGTGCAGGGAAGAGGTTCGGACACGGCCAAGGGCCTCGTGTTTCCCACATTAGGACGGGAGTTATCGTGATGTGTCCCGTGGTTTCCTGCTCAATGCATGGTGGAGATTTGATAGCATTGCATTATGGACCTCCTGACTAATTGGTACTTAGCGGTATGGATGGAGAGAGAACTGCATATGTTGGAAAGACTTGTGTAACAAGGTTTTTGACTGTAAGGCAACCAGAAGTAAAAAAAAAAGTGTGAGAAATTGAATGCTGTACATTGTGTGTGGTAAACAGTTATGGTATATAGACAGTGTGTGTGGTAAACAGTTATGGTATAAAGACAGTGTGTGTGGTAAACAGTTATGGTATAAAGACAGTGTGTGTGGTAAACAGTTATGGTATAAAGACAGTGTGTGTGGTAAACAGTTATGGTATAAAGACAGTGTGTGTGGTAAACAGTTATGGTATAAAGACAGTGTGTGTGGTAAACAGTTATGGTATAAAGACAGTGGGTGTGGTAAACCGTTGTGGTATAAAGACAGTGTGTGTGGTAAACAGTTATGGTATAAAGTAAGTGCCAGGCTAGCATCGGGTCACGGAGGGTGACAGTGGCCGGAAGAAAACCAGCTGCTGCTCGGTCAACTTTCTCGGTAGAATAACCTCTCAGGGCGACGCTCAGCTGTTTGACCATGTCTCTGGTCGTCCCTCAGATCACTCCCCTTCGGGGGCCTCGCGAGGGGGGCACCCTGGTGACCATACGCGGGGAGAACCTGGGGCTGGACTTCAGTGAGATCCAGGGGAACGTCCGGGTGGCTGATGTGGACTGCACCCCCGTCCGCGAGGGATACATCCCTGCAGAGCAGTGAGTACACAGCCCACGCCTCGATCGCTGTGCCCTCCGAGTAGGGGATGAAACGGTTACCGGGTTTCACGATAAACCACGGTAAAATTCCTGACTGGTCGAATTGTAAGATTATAAAGCGGTTAATTTTATAATATTATTGAAAAATTCCCGGTAAATAGTGTAATACTGTCCCGTGACGAGTTAACTACAAAGAAACACCAAGGTGTCTGTTAAGTCGCCTGACGACCAGAGAGAGTTAATGGAAGGTCATTTATTGTCATGAGTTTGTTTAATCGAAAGTTACACTCAAGTTATTACTGACTATCAGGATTTTACACATACACACACGCCACAAATTATTTGCATGCACACACACTGAACACCCTCCTCCCCCCTACGCTGGACTCCTTGGTCTTTTACTGTCCAGCAGAGAGGGGCTTTATAAGAACTCACCTAATCCCAGGTTAAGACTTGAATATAATAATGTGTTATTTGGCTGGGATTTGAGGGCCTCTTGCTGCCAATTCCTGAGAGGAAAAAACTCTATTATTATTCATATGACCTTAAAAAGCCTTCCCTCCGTGTATTCACTACCTCAGCGTTCCTGTAGAGAAAGTGCTGGCACATTTCTGTACTAACTGTAAAGAGCTACGTTTGGTGATAAGCCACTTCAGACACTTTCAACAGTTTTTGATAAATTGACGTGTGACATTGACCTTTCCGTTACTGGATTATATATATTTTTTTACCTTTTCCACGTTTTCCTAATGCTATTCGTGTTTCGGTATATCAAGGCGATGAGACGTGTGTTGTGTGTGTGTGTGTGTGTCTGCTGCCTTGCATGACGTGATGCACTTTCAGCACTGATTTTTTTTTAGGATTGTGTGTGAGATGGCGGTGGCAACGCCCAGCCAGTTTGCCAACTACGTTGAGGTGTGTGTCGGAGGTATTGGGGTCAGAGAGTGTCCAAAAGAATTCAGGGCCACTTCCTCCAAGTACTACTACTTTGTGGTGAGTTTATATCCAACATGTATTACATTACATATCCAACATGTATTACATTATATATCCAACATGTATTACATTATATATCCAACATGTATTACATTATATATCCAACAAGTATTACATTATATATCCAACATGTATTACATTATATATCCAACATGTATTACATTATATATCCAACATGTATTACATTATATATCCAACATGTATTACATTATATATCCAACATGTATTACATTATATATCCAACATGTATTACATTATATATCCAACATGTATTACATTATATATCCAACATGTATTACATTATATA
>JACXGK010008492.1:0-22267 GCA_016801125.1 Novumbra hubbsi | reverse complement strand
ATGTCTGTGAGGTACTGTCACCCATGACTTATTGTAGCACCGCAGAGATGGGGCCATATCACCTCCATGTCTGTGAGGTACTGTCACCCATGACTTATTGTAGCACTACACCCTCTCATCTCTCGTCATGATTACCGTGCGTTGTCACTATCTCACCCAATGGATGTAAAAGGCCACAAGCAATGTAACACTTTTACCTGATTTAACCCATGTAAACCACATGGTAATGCGATCATTTTAGACAAACTGAGACTGTGCCAAGTAATGCAGTGTTAATCAAATCAGTAAGGCAAGCTAAAATAAATATCTGTTTTGGTGTTGTGCTAATACCAAGAATCATCAATGTTTTGTAAATTCACATAGACACCCACAATGTACTCCGCTAAATCCATTTTGTTCAGGATTCATGCATGAAAACGTGACCGATCACTGGAATTTGTTCCACACGTTTTAGAAAACATGGCTACAAAGGATTCCTCTGGGTGAACATTTCTCCCAGCTTGGACCCAAATCTAATCTGTTTCAGTGGAAGGTTACAGGACATTAGGTGCTGGTCCACAATGTGTCTTTTCTCTGGTGCTGTGATTTATGACAATGGATTGTGTGATTTGATTTAGACCCTCATTGTTAATTTAGAACAGATTAACAAGTCCACCCGTTCACACAGACAGAGATCTAAAGGGCCATACCCTTATGGCATCCAATTAAATGTGATAAGAACATGGTGTGTGTGTGTGTACTATAAGCAGGAGTGTGTGCACTATAAGTGATGTGTGTTCAGCGCCCAAACAAAGCCCTGTCAGAGCGTGTGAGAGTGGTGGAAAGGTAAAGCAGCCGCTCCGTCTCGGAGCTCCGCACGCCCCAAGAGATCGTCTCAGTGGGACGGGCCTCCCCTGTTCTCCCTCACCGCCTCCCTATGCTGTCAACCCATTCCTCCTAAGTCCCAGAGCCTTTCAGGTGCGCCTCACATCTCCTCCCTGCCACCCCGCCTGGCTGCGTTCAGACGCTCCGACGCTCCGCTCACCTGCATGAAACAATGTGAGAAGCCCAGAGAAGAAGCAACACAGCCCCCCCCCCCCCCGCTGCCAAAGGCATGTTTGAGGGGTCCCCGGGGACGCGGTGAGGGAAACGGAGCTTTGCAGTGCTCTGCGTGAGAGCTCGCCTGCTTCTGAAGCCTTTCAAGAACCCGGGGTTCTGCTGTGGCGAATGTTTATGCTGCGAACAGAGAGAGAGAGAGAAACCTTGGTGGTGGTTTTTGTATTTTGTTTATGTGAATCCAGGCCTTTTTTCATGCCTTTAAAACAACTCTGGCACTCAAACACCCGTCAAAGACTATTTAAACTGCCTCCTCTGAGTGAAGTCAGCCCCAGTCACAGCCAACAAAACGCTGCCAACTTCTGATGCCAGGTTTTCAGTAGCGCCCTGTCCCGTACCCCGGAAACCTGAAGAACATGTAATGTTGATGCCTGTTAAAGCGCGGAATTCAAGTTTATTCCAAAAGAAAACGCGCATAAAAAGCCTTTTTAAATGTTGAAGGTTGACGGCCGCTTATTCTTTTTCAAGAGATTTTCAGGCATCCGTTGTACACGCTCCTCTTTATCTTGCTCCTTTTGTGCTTAATGTGTCGTGGTCTACAATTAGTTTTTTTCTTAACAAATTTGTACGTTTCACTTTTCCTTATTAACCTTCCGCATGTCAGTGGAAAGATCCAGTACATTCCTGATGCTAGTGGCTTTGTAGTGACCCTGTCTGTCCTCCCCTCTTTAAGTGTGGATCTAACAGACCCATTTCTCCCCAGGTCAGCGTCTGTTTGGGGAGACCATCCTGGGTCTGACCCAGGGCTCAGTGTCTGACCTGCTGGCGAGGCCCAAGCCCTGGCACAAGCTCAGTCTGAAGGGACGCGAGCCCTTCGTCCGCATGCAGCTCTGGCTTCAGGACCCACGCAACGTGGAGAAACTCATGGACATGAAACGCATGGAGAAGAAAGGTCATACGTCCATCCTCCCTTTTCTCTGTTCTTCTCTACCTGCTTTTCTTCTTGACCTGTTTCCAGATGACGACATGTCCCCTAGCCCTAGCCCTAACCCCTCACCCTTCATGCTTCTGGGTCCGGATGGCTGAAGCCAAGGGCCAAGGTATCTGCTGGTTACCATGTCTCTGGAGTTGGCCCTGGTGGTCTATGGTGTCCAAGGGCCAGACCGGGGTAGTTCAACCAGCTAGCTACCTCCATAGTCCTTGTTCCTACCCACGACATCTGTCCCTGCTTCCCCTCCCTGGAATCATGCCATGTCCTCCAGGCCACCAGGCAGCCCTGGTTAGCGCTTAGCGGAGGGTGGTGTGGAGAATACTGGAGGAAGAGAACGCGTGGAGGAGCAGGAGGGAGCAGGAGGGGGTTCTTTTAGATTGCTCTTTTTCCTCCTCTAATAGCGCAGATGCGTCCCTGGGCTGAGTCAAACAGCCCCATGCTCCTGGTTAAGAGGGGAGGGGGGGGTGTTGGCGTGTGTGTGGGGGAAGGGTGAGGGATATGTGTTTCTCTGCACTGTCAAGATGGATCTGGGCTGGAGACATCAACCCTCTCATCAGACCTGACGGGCCCCAGTCTCTCCAGGGCCCACTTATTCAAAGTCCAATGCACTCATTAGACCCCTTTTTTCCCTCCGCTCTCTCTCAGTCTCTGTAAGCTAAGTGAATGTTCTTGGAGTGATTAGGCCTGTTTAACACTTCTGCTGAGGTAGAGGCCACACTACCGGTCCTTCTGTAATGTGGCTAGGCTAGTTATGATGCGATGTGGTGCCAGCGTTAGCATGGTGAAGCACAGAGGCTAGCTTCAGGGGAAGTTGTTGTTAACCAGCCGACGCAAGGCCTTTTCCCTGCCTAACTCCCTATCCAGCACTGGCCCCATCTCCGGTCTTCTCCTCACCCTCTGAAGATAAAAAAAAACTGTCAGGTAACTGTTGGATAACAATGGTAAAAAAAGTAAGCCAACAGCCATTAGCAGGGAAAGGCTAGCTTTTAAAATGGTAGTTTATTGTTTATCTGAATAAATGAAGTGTTCGCTTTCTTACAAAAATGTTGTTAAAATAAGTCATGTCATTTATTCATATATATATATATAAAATAGTTTTCTGCCATAGTTTGTTTTGTGACTTCCATGTCAGTCACCCATTTAAATATGTCATGAAGGGAATGAAATGGGTTTTCAGAGCGGTTGTGTGGTAGATATTCGCTCATTGTTGGACATGGTGACCAAACCACCCATGTTGTTGTGTGAGGGAATGAGGGGCTCCTAAGAATGAATGTGGTAATACTGCCCTCACGTGGCCAAAGGTTGGCAGTGCTGTGGCTCAAGGATTGCTCTACTGTGGTGTCCGAGAGCCTCTTAAAACATCACATCCACATTTGTTAAAGAGCGGGAATGAGCGTGAATGGCAGGACACTTGGAGGAGCCAGACACCGGGGGCGAAGTCAGGGGGGAAGCCTGTTCTGCTGGCTGTACCAGGGGAAGACCAGGCGTGACCATTGATTTATTTTTCAAGTGTTTACACTTCAGATAAAAATAGAGAGCATTTGTGTTGGATTCAAAACATCAATAATTGAGACACTAGACATTTTCATTGTCAGCCTCGCGTAATCCCGTGAGTTAGTTAACCCTTCCCTCGCTGTAGAGGGCTCACACATATTTAACCCTTTCCTCCCGTCTGTCCCCGCTAGCCTACATGAAGCGACGCCACAGCTCTGTGAGCGAGAGCCAAACTGTGGACAGCGGCGGCCTGTCGGGTGGAGACTTCAGCCAGGGAGGGAGCCCACAGCATGGCCTTGGACACCACCTGCACCAGCAACAGCCCCCCCAGCAACACTTGAAGAAGCCCCGCGTGGTGCTGGCCCCTGAGGAGAAGGAGGCCCTGAAGAGGGCCTATCAGCAGAAGCCCTACCCCTCGCCAAAGACCATCGAGGAGTTGGCCTCACAGCTCAACCTCAAGACCAGCACCGTCATCAACTGGTTCCACAACTACAGGTGGGTGGTGCGGATGAGTGAGGAGAGGACGAGTGTGGGGCGAGAGACGGGTGTGTGGGGCGAGGGACGTGTGTGGGGGGCGAGGGACGGGTGTGGGGGGCGAGGGACGGGTGCGGGGGGCGAGGGACGGGTGCGGGGGGCGAGGGACGGGGGCGAGGGACGAGTGCAAGGGGCGAGGGACGAGTGCGGGCGGCAAGGGACGAGTGCGGGCGGCAAGGGACGAGTGGGCGTGCCTGCTGGTTAAAATATTTTTCCCCAAAATGTGTTTGTGGTGAATTGACCCTTCAGCTATGTGCCCGTCTGCCGGTCGTTTGGGTTTCCCCTCCCTCCGACTCCCAGGTCTCGCATCCGACGGGAGCTGTTCATCGAGGAGATCCAGAGAGGCGAGGGGGGCTCCCCGTCCACCAGGGCCGGCAAGGCCAGCGAGGGGGACAGCTGCGACGGCACCGAGTCGGACGGCACCGTGGAGAGCACGCGGCCCTGCCACGAGCACCACCCGGCCTCCGAGGGCGAGGGCGGCTCCGACCACAGAGACGAGGGGACCACCTCGGCCACCAGCATCACCGCGGCAGGTACCAGCAGCCGCCACAAGGGCGGCGCCCTTGATAGCCTGTTCAGCTTCCCAGAGAGCGGTCATGTTTCCTCTGTGGCCACAACTGCCCGCAACCCACGTGACAGCAGCCTCCGCAAGAAGAAAGCTGCCAACCTCAATAACATCATCCACCGCCTGGAGAAAGCTGCCAGCAAAGACGAGCCCCACGAGTGGGAGTTTTAATGGGGTCCCCCATGCTCGCTCTACCAGGGAGAGTTATTTTTCTAGTGCCCTGACTGCACAGTCCCAAGGCCAAGCTGGGAGCAGTGCTGCCTGAGAAGAACTAATGTCTTTAACAAGTTTTCATATCTATGAGGTTTTTGGAGATTTTGAAAGAAAAGGCAACAACTGGTTTTGTTTGGAGATAAAGCACTTAACAGCCCTGCTGGCCACAGGGTCCAAACACCGTCGGCCAAAGGTGCAAATGAGACGGAAGACTTACTCTACTCCCAAAGGAGTGTTACAGCACAGGAGGGAAAATGTCAAAACAAGCAATTCTGTGTGTTTATTTGTGTGTGTGTGTGTGCTCGTGTGTGTGTGTGTTTCCCTTTGAGAGATTTATTCGCCACCTCAAAGTTTTCTAACCTTGTTCGCTCAGTGAGTATTCACATCTAGCTGATTAACTGTTACAAATATTTCCTTTTTTCTCTGTTTTCTAAGAGGTTCCTTCTCGAAACACCGCAGTAGTTTGGCTATCCTTAAGGGTCATCCAAAACAAAGAACAGAAAGCCAAACATTCAAAACATAAGTGACTGCCTTCCTTCCTGGGCCCCATTTCCAGCCATGTGATGGCTTTGGAACTCTTAATATGCTATGGACTCCATTGAGAAAGGAATCAACATTTTTATCAATAATTATTTTCCTCTGGGAAAGAGACAAATACTTTTTATAGCGATTTGGTTGCCACTAAGAGATTGCACAGTCGATCGACTCTAAACAATTCTAGTTTTGATTCCTAAATCTTTGCGAAGGGTGTGTAATGGGAATAGACAGAAAATCCATATGATCAGTTGAAGAGTTGTGATCACTTTAGTTTCAAATGTTCCATTCTACAACATAAAATGCAACGGTCATGTCAGGAAAAAGGAAAAATCCGAAAAAATGTTGTGGTAGCTGACTTTTAGTGTTCTTTCTCGTGAGCGATCTAGAAGCTCTTTGATAATTAGTGCACATTTCTTTCATAGCTTTAACTGAATTTCAGGGGGGAACCCCCCCATTTTGGTAGCACTGGGAGCATTTGTTTAATACACTCCATTTTAAGCATTAAAATACGTCAAATGTATTCACGTTCATGGGGTAAAATGCTATTTCAGTCTAGAGAATTTTTTAAGTACGTAAAGTCAAGAACCTGCTTTTTAACCTCTTTAACCACAAAAAACACACTATTGTGACCTCAGAACCTGAGCAGCCAGTGGAGCCAACGACCACTGCACTTCACAGACTGGCCCTCGGACGGGAGGCTTGCGTTTCATTGGGTGAAAAAGCCAGGAGATGCACAGCTCACTTTACTGTATATTCCAAGCTTCAGGCTCTTTTGCTCTCAACTCTTTAACTAAAGTTGTGTGTGTGTGTGGGTGTGGGTGTGAGTTGGGTGTGTGTATATATGTACATTGTAAAAAAACAAAAAAAAACTAAAGACGGACAAGAAACACAAGCTCCTGTTGCGTGACGGTTTTCCCAAACGGTGCACTATGGGTTGGAGTAACAGAGGGGTTCTCTGCTTGCGTGTTCCTGTGTGACGAGGGACAGGAACTGGTCATGGACACCACTCACCCTCCTTTAACACCCTCTGACATATATTCTCCCCAGGCTGCCATGCTGTGTTCAGGCCAGATGGTCCACGCAGTGCCGAGTAGAGACATCTCAAAGTCATTCTTTACTGATTTAAAAATACCAAAAGTTACTTCCAAAGCACTGTCAATGTGGCACTCCCGATCCAATTTGGTCCTCTCCGTTTCCAAATGAAGCTAATTCTCCCAGCAGTGGAAATGCCCTCTCTTCCTTTAATGACCAGCAGTAGGATCGCCTCATGACTGTTAGGTAGGTTCTCCATTAGGTAGGGTCTCCATTCTCCCCCGGACCTACATCCTGGCTGGCTTCATGTCAATATATCTCAGAGGTGAAGATCACATGACACGGGTCAGTGGAATAGACAAAGACATTAGTTTTATACTTAACCCTGAACTCAACTCCCCCGACCCCCACCCCATCACCACCTCCTCCTGATCTCCTCCTTTGCCCCCACTCTCACAGTGCCTGCCCGCCCACTGCCTCTCCTTATGTGTGTGAGTGTGAGAGCACACGTCTGCACGTACACAAGTAGGCGTGTTCATGCGTGACTTTTTTATGCACGTATCATGCGTGGGGGTGGTGAGGGTGAGTGAGGAATAGCTGCCCTGCTCTGCCATACACACCATTTTGTGTGCGTTCGTGTGTGTGTGTGTGTGTGTCTGTGTGTTTTATAAATCTGTGTGGCTTTGATTTGTACATACCCACTCAGATGTAGAGTGCACAACTGCCACCCTTTCTTTGTTCTAATGTTTTGTAAATGACTTGGCTTGTGGCATAGCAGACTTACAGGAGGTCCCTTAATGGCCATATATTAAAGACACAGTAGATCACTTCAGCATATACATTATTATTTTTTGCTTATTTATAGGTCCTGTATTATACAATTGTATGTCTAATTTGATTTCTGTTTTCTATTATTATTATTATTATTAATTTTATTATTATTATTGTTGTTGTTATTGTATGGAAGGGACTTTAAGGGGTCATGTAATATTTTTTATTTTTTTTAGACTGATAGACTGCCGGCAGTATTTGGTTATACAGACGAGATGTAGTTGTCATACATGTATATTAGTGATATCTGAAGACGGTTTGAACTGAAATAACAGAACAACCTGATGACGTTGTCTATAACATTATGGTGCATTCTCCGTTCATCATTTGATGTGTCTGCATTTTTTATTTCCTATTTTTCACTTGTATGCATTTGCCATACAAGAATATTGGAAATCGGGTGGACTTCTCTTTTATGTTGTATGTTTTCCGTGTATCACTGAACCCAGAACCGGACAGTATTTGTGTTGGTTTTCCTGAACATTTGGCATCACCTCAGAATCGGACATCGACTTTAAAAAATGTTCCTGCTATATTTAAGATGACATGTAGAAGTAATAGCAAGACAAGTATATTTGTGCTTGTTGGCCATATTTGTAGGACCAGGAGATGTTTGGTCTCGACCGCCCAACCAACATGTATCTCTGCACAAGGCTATGGATCAGAAACTATCAACTGAGATGCACTTGATGAAATCTAAAACATAATCAATTTAGTGCTCCTAGTACAATGCGCATCAGTTATTCAGAAGATTATTTCATTGAATCTATTATTTACAAAATATAGGTTTAGAGGCTTATTTCCTCCCTACCAATTGATCAAATGACCTTTTTATATGTCCTGTAACATTTACACAGATCTGTGTGTAAAGCACAAGCCCTACTGACCAAAACCCTTTTTAAAAGGGGAAGGCATCAAAAGTGTCCCCGTTTATCCTACAAGTTTAACTGCATGCTCTTAAAGATGTTTCTGTGCCGCCAGGGCTTTACAATGAGCTTAGTCTTTAAAGATTGTGCATAATGAACTGGTATTGAGATTAACTTAGCAAAGTGCGTGCATTTGGAGCACAATACATTGGACTTAATGTACGGCTGTCTGTTTCTCGCCTCATACCCCGCCCCTCCTACAGCAAAGCTGCTGGTGATTGGATCACCTCTGGAGGGCAGGGAAGTTAGCACACTGTTCAAACGCCCTGCATCCTGCCTGGTTCCAAGCCACGCCTCCCTCAAGTGCCACACTGCCGGTCTGGGCCAAGCCACAGCAGTCCCTGTTAGTTAGTCAAGATTCTCTACCCCACTTCCTCTGAAAGACATTGGCAACGGAACAGAAATATTTCAAAGAGGGTTTTTCTCGTTTTGATAATAGCACAAGCACTGCAGCATGTTATGGTCTTTCCATATAACAGCTTTTGACAAGTTCTAAACTTAATTATACTCTAAAACATTACCTTTCAAAAAAGGCATTGATATATTAGAACTATTAATTAAAGAGACATCTTAGCACTTAACGGTCTGTGAGACTTTTCCTCCAGACTATTTTAAGTTCATGAGAGTGCCTTTGCCTTTAAGTGATCTAGGCCCGACTGTTTATTGTTTTAAGGATTACTCATAAATGTATGCAGTAAAGCTGACTCAGTCTTCTGGACAGAGGTCTTACACCCATCCCGTTGTCATTCTCATTAGCATGTTCTTCTCTGCTTTCCAAGTCTTGTGCAGGCACCACATGGAAACCATAAATCATTTTGATTGGTCTCCTACATGCTGTTGACGTCTAGAGTTGTTTTGTCTGGAAATGGTGCCCTGCTGTTTATCAAAGGGTTGGCAGCAGTGGGACTGTTGGCTGTCCAGAACTGTCTCCTTCAGAGGTGATGCCAATGCAGACTGTTGTAGGCCACAGAATAGAAGGTACACGATCAGAAACCTGGTTTGGTAATAGGCACTGGAGTAGTTGCTCACTTAACTTGGGCCTGAACAACACAAGAGCAATGTAATACAATAAAGGTTCCTTTGGAGGAATTATTGATGGCATACATTGGACACTTAATGCTAAAGCATACAAATGTTTTGCCGAGCAACCGTTCATCTGAAGCTTTACTGCTTGCTCTATCATTTTAGTGTTTTAATTTCCACATAATTCAATATTTCAGAATATACTGGAAGTTATAAACATGAAAAAACTAAAAAGTCAAATTTGATAAATTTTATAAATTGTTAAATATAATATTCTGTACAGACATTTTAAAGTCAGTTCTCTGCTCATTTGGAAGATAGAATTCATGTTTTGCAGAGAAATTGGCGTGACTGAAAATGTATTCAATCGCAGCCTTCCAGTTTGTCTAAATGACTAAAATGTAAATGTATCCCACTGAAAAACAAAAAGTTGATTCAGTTACAACCGAAACCGCAAATGTTTTCATCATAAAATGTATTCTAATAAAATGACAGAGAAAGCAGCAAATCATTGCCACCAATTGTTGCTTTGTAGAACCTACAGATGAAACATTATAAAGTCTTAAAGGAGGCATGGGTAATGCCAAAATGTCATAAATATGCTGGCTTTGATCAATTCCAATGGTGTTTTGAGATACACGTCAAATAAATGTCTATCATCCTTCCTCTAAAGGACTGTTCTTTGGTGTATATTGCATGAAAATCAAACATACGTCTGGATTTTGTAAGAATCACTGGTGGTATTTGATCAATGGCATGTGATGGCCCTGAAGGGATTTCAGTTTGATACTATTACTAACATATCAAGATGTGCTGTCATTATAACTGTTGTCAGCTATTGTGTGGACAGTACAGGCGATATAAGTAATAGCTGACAGGCAGTGCTTTTGACTGTTGATTTTGTGTGGATTTGTTTCCTTTATCTACTTCTCATATGACGCTAAAAGAAGATTTGAGCATTAGTTCACTCACATTCTCCTCATATCTTGTTCTGCTGTCAGCTGTTTTGGAAAAATGGCGTGTATTTTTTGCCCTTAAGCCCAGAGCGAATGTTTTTAATCAAATGTAATTAACTTTCTCTTTTCTTTTTTTTTTCTTCATTGTTTTATGGAGGGTTGTGCACTCTTACCTAATGGAAGTCATTCTGGTTGTAGTAAAATCCAAAGTGGTTAAATTAGTTTTAAAAAATGTCCCTATTTTGAAACGTGTGAACGTCATTGGTTGTTGTTATTGTGTACCACACCTCTTTCTTCATGCTATTACGTTCACATGCATGACGTTGCTTTGCCAGACTCTAATCGGGGATTGCATTCGCAGTATTCAAGAACAGAAGGCTCCTTGTGGCCACGGTAATATAAATAATGCTAAACAGAATGACACAGAATATAGACAAAGACAGTTACATGAGCAATACAACTTCAAAATGTGGACCAAATCTGTCTGGACAACGTGTTGTCACTGTTTTTCATGTTCATCTAGAGATCCTAAAGAGATTTGTGTTTCTGTCTTTGACATGGAAATGTTTTCTTTAAGTGTGGGTCTGTTTGGTAGACATAGAGTTGTGTGTAGCTTTCTGAATGAACGGGTACGATTCTGATTATCATGAAGAATTGGGGGGGGATTTTACAGTGGAACCCTGGAGGAAGCGCCCAAATCAACACTGGTTTATACAAAGGGCATTTTGCATGTGTTTGTGCTTTCATGTGCTACAGTTCCCTGACGTGTCATCATATTCTTTTTCTGTTTTTAAGGAAAACACAGGTTGTTCCATTTAAGTCCTATGGTCAGTTAAACAGTGTACAATTTGTTGCAGAATCTATACAATTATTTTGGACGAATTTCAGGAATTTGCCCTTTGCAAATATTTTTCTATAGGACTAAAGCAGATTGCTATCAATATTATATACACTGTCATATAAAATTGTACAGATGAAATATATCCTTATAGAAAGTTAAGCATTAATATGAGTTTGATTTTGTTATTACTGTCAAAGTTTTTGTATTTCTCACACTCTGTAGGGTTGATGTGTCTATAGCTGGTTTTTTTCTTCCATATCAGGACTACAAATACCCTCCTCTTCTGTGAGATGGACTACAATGGTCATTGCTGATATTTCACCATTAGCTAGTGTTAAGGTGTTAGTCTTTCATGGATTCACATTTCTTTTCAAAACCTTTAATCATTTCCTTTCCTTAACGTAATCTGTGAGACAAACCTTAGCTCGGTACAACAGGAGACCATTGTGGTGATTGTATAAAAGCATTATAGAACCATATCATGTCACATCACCAGCCCCAAATTTAGGCTGGTTGTGATTTTTACCACCTTAGTCTTTCTGCCTTGTTAGATCTCCATATTCTTATGTCAAGAGCCCCTTGTTTGGACAAGGTTTTTGACTGTTTGCCAAAAGCATGATGAAATCTGGATTAATTTGCATTCCCATTTTAAGTGATTTGATTTGAACATGGTTTTCAATGTTTCCCTTTTAATGTGTGGAGAACTCGGCCGGGGACAGTTGGCTTATTGTGATTGGTTAGAAGAGTCAGATGTGGCCATGGTCGTGTTTTGGATGATGTGGACTGGAAATGGAGATTATGAGAAGTAATGATGGCCACCCTAAATGTGGTGGATGTGTGGTCATATATTACTCCATGTATTTGAAATTGACCAATGCTGATTTACATTTTGCATCCAACATGGTGGTTGGCAAGTAGTTTGCGATCAATGTATGATAATGTTTACATTGAGTAATATCTGGTTGTGTTACAGTGGTATTGGTCCATTGTCAACCAATTCCAAATGGCCAATTTATTTAATCTAATTTAACATCCAATAGAGCTGTAGTGCAGGAAGCGTGATAGATCTACATCAACCATGTGCCCCGTCCTTAATTTCACTGTGTCTGTTGTTACACTGACATGCTCCATTGGCCTCAAAAGACTATGAATTTGGAACTGGACAAATCCCTCCTAATCTGCTGAATTCAAATTTGTCTTGTTTTCTCTTTTCCAGTTCACATTTGTTAGGCTATATGCTATATCTTTTGAAGATCCTTGTTTTCAGGTGGTTGTATTATCACTTATTTACTAATTGTCAAAGATCAAAGCTAGCTAGAATACTCTGAGGTGGTTATGGCTCCTCCCCTTTCCTACTACCCTACCGGGTTTAAAAACAACCTTTAGAGCTCTATTTTTCAACTGATGATTTTGAAACTGGGACACTACTTCCATCACAAATGAGGAGGGTTGTGCAAGTGTGGGTGTGTCTGTTTTTGTGTGTCTGTATGTTATGGATGCCAGTTTGATCCATTGTCTTCTCCAAAGTTACAGAGGTCTCCAACTTCTGTGTGTATGGTAATGCATCCATCTCTCATCAGGTGTCCAATCACTTTTCCCAGAAGTGTTTAGTTCAGTGTAATGTAACGTCTGCAAACACTTAGGTCACTTTGGTCAAATGTCCCTTAATATCACATCTTGAACTCCTGTTACAATGTACACTGCAGATTTTTGGTAATAATTTAGACTTGTTGTATTTCTTAGTTACCTGTGTTTTGATAATGGTTTGAAAAAGATTGCAATGTTATCCCACATAATATTTGACTATTTCAACACTGTTGTAAAGGCCTTTTAGTACTTCAAAGGTTTAGGTTTTTTTTTACTTTATTTTTGGCAAACTCCATTAGTTGTGTCAGAAATGGCTTCCATATAAATTTGTTTTGTGCTTTTATCTTGTGATTTTATCTTTACAAAACTTCACATTGAAGTTAATTTCCCTAATGTTACAAATGTAAGAAAAATCTCAACCAAAAGTGTATTTCTCGAAGTAGACTTGGCACTTGCAACCGAAGATCAGCCCAATTCACTTTTCCTTTAACACTTCACTTCTAAATTTAAACTTGACTTGGGGCAGAAATGGTAGGCATTCATATGACGTTGCGTGTGTGTGTGTGTGTGTGGAGTGTTGAGCAGCTCCTATGCAGTAAAGGGCTGCAGTTTTGTAATCCCTGTCCTTTTGGTTGGTGTTCCATTTTGTTTTATTTTTTGATTTTGAAGTAAGGAAGCTCCCAACATCTCAGCTGGTCTAGTTGCGTCTCTCAAAGCTCAGGTGAAAACTACTTTTAGCGGAGTCCTTGTGTCACTGACAGCAACAGTCATCCTCCTCTTCATCTTCAGTCCAGTGAGGTGTAGCTAGTTGCTGTTGGTTAATCTATTTTTCTAGGCCTCATGATCATCGACAATGAGAGGTTGACTCCTTCACAGAAAAAAGAAACCTCTTAAGTTTCAGTTAGTTCTCTTGTCTGTTTTGTTGATCTGGTTCCTTTTTATTTGGTCATGAATTCATGTAGTCTGTTCTCAGCACTGTAAGACAGTCCCTATACAATATGGAGAAGCAATATCACTGTATGAAACTCACTATGTATTATTATTATTATTCACTAGCACCCTAGGTGTAATAATTGAAGTAAATATCTTTTATACAAACACAATGGTGGTGTGGTGTCTTTTTTGGGATAATACCAGTGTCTCCCTGCAATCTATTAACACGTAAAAACGTTTATACCGATGTGACGTGATGTGAGCTGCATCATGAGCTCCCTAGTAGTCTACTTGGCATCGTTACTGTCCTGAAACAAAGCATGCCTCCCTAAAAGTTACACTTCAAAAACCATTGACGGTGTCCTACCTCAGCCTTAAACACATTACTGTCCAAATTTCTTGTAACTTAATTATCTGTGTTCCAAAAACAGAAGGCTTTCTAAGTAACATCTGTGATGTATTTAATTAGCTTCTTTTTTTTTACCTTCATCCTCAGGCCACTCCTTGTCCTGTGAGTCTCAAATTAACAGATGCTTATATGGTAAACACGTATCCGTCTAAAGATGACTGAAAAGAGAGCCTCATCCTAACACCATTAAACAATTGCTATACATTTATGAGAACAGTACTTTTGTCCTAGTAGGTCTTATTGTAGGTTGATTACACATACATTTTTTGTTAAAAAACTAACATGCTTTTATTTCTCAACGTTTTTCAAAAATGTTGATTTTGTTATATAAAATGTTGATTCTGTTATATCACCAGCAGTAGTATCAGTATGGATTTTTCTCAGGTTTCCTAATCGATTGAGAAGAGTTCTGATTTCCGTTCTGTTAATGTCTTACCGGGCCGAGCAATATCGGGAGTCTGGGGTTACATCACGATCAGAAAGGTGCACTCATCATAACAGGCTCCCGGCCTCCCTATCTTCTTCGGGGTGCTGTTTTATGTAAGGATTGGGCAGTTCCCGTTAGACATTCCTGCAGGAGAGGCAGAGCTCATGAACAAAGCAAGTGTATGTTATCTCGACCAAACAAAATACTACTAAATGTTAGCGTAATCATGTCATTCAGCACGTCCTTCATTATAACAGACGTTAGCAGAATTGCACGCTTGATTTAAGTTTCTGTAAGCAACGTCTCGTCTGCATTTCTATTGGATGTTCGCCTGTACCAATATATTTATTTCTGCCCTGAGAACACGTTTGAGCAAGTAATTTCTGGCACCTATGCGGCTTCCCATCCGGGGACTGACCAGCGCCAACACCGCTCAGCTTCAGAGGCAGTCCCGCAGTGGGATGCAGGTTTTTATGCCTTTCTTCAGTATGCAACCAAGAAGACTTTAAGAAAATCCTATAAGAACAGCTGGTTTTATTTATGTTTTTTTGAGAAATAATACATTTGTCATGTGAATATTCTTGTTTACAAGAAAAAAGTAGATTTTTCTTGTAAACGTGAATTTTCATGACTTGTACTTTACATTATCAATAAAAAAAATTCAGTAAGAGTTTGTAAAACACATGTAAGCAGAAAACAACATGGATGACGTTTTGTCTCTCGGGATAACAGAGTTCATTCAAAGCGCAAATGATACCATTTACCACAGTTCACCACTTTTAAAACCATTCATGTTGTCAGTAAGGCTGAGGTTGAAGTGACATGATCTTTCTGCATGCTGCCAGCAGAGAGCACTATTGGGTCTCGTTTTAGGATGAACACAGTTGGGTCCTTTACATACGTAAAACTCATAACTGTAGCGTAGTTGTTAACTTGTCGAGAATGAATGGTTCAATTAAACATACACAAATATTGAACACATTTTAATTATATTTTTTCCTATGCACTTTTATTAGTAAAATAATGGCGCTGATTCTAAAATGTAAGAAATTGAGAGTTGGTGGAAAAAAACAACTAAATGTTATCCTTAAAATAGATTTCTCAATTTGAATCTAGATGAATATATTATGCATTACATGTGTGGAAATATGGCATACAATCTGGCTACAAAAATTGGGATTTAAGTGCCTGATTGTGGCCATTACATTTTTCTTCCTGTAAAACGTTTTCCTTATTGCAAATAAGAAACATTTAAAGTACTAAATTTTTGTACCACATTCAATGCCATCAAAATTCTTAGCTTTCTATATTGATGTTGGGACATCAAGGCATCCAAATAAGTACCATTTGAGTACTATCCCATACACAGACTTGACCTGAAAAGGCAGATCCACCAAACTCACTGCTTACTAAAGGACTCACCATTGTTAACCAACCTTGTGGCCTTGTTTTATAACCTTTATAAAATGTCTTTATAAATAGAGTAATGTAGTGATACACAGTTGTGCTCAAAAGTGTTCATACCCTGACAGAAATTGTGCAATTTTGGCATTGTTTTTGAAAATATGCAGATATTGCAAAAAACATTATTTTAGTTAAGGGTAGTGATCCTATAAAGCCATGTATTATAACATAGTTGTTTGGCTCCTTTTTAAATCGTAAAGATAACAGAAATCACCCAGATGACCCTGATTAAAAGTCTACATACCCTTGAATGTTTGGCCTTGTTACAGACACACAAGGTGACACACACAAGTTAAAATGGCAATTAAAGGTTAATTTTCCACACCAGCAGCTTTTTTCAGTATGGTTAAATTTCTTATTAAGAACTGGAAAATGTGGGGGTCTCTTGATACCAAGCCAAGATCCGGTAAACCAAGAAAGATTGCAGCCACAACTGCCAGAAGAATTGTTTGGGATACAAAAAACAAACCACAGGTAACCTCAGGAGAAATACAGGCTGCTCTGGAACGTTTCTAGAAAGAAGTCTTTATTGCGCCAATGCCACAAAAAAACCTGGTTACAATAAGCGTGACAACACGTTGACACGCCTCACAGCTTCTGGCCCACTTTCATTCGGAGTGACTAGACCAAAATAGAGCTTCACTGTCACAACCGTAAGCGCTTTGTTTGGAGAGGGTTCAACAAGGCCTATAGTGAAAAGAATCCCATCCCCACTGTGAAGCATGATGGTGCCTCACTGATGTTCTGGGGGTGCGTGAGCACTAAAGGCACAGGGAACCTTGTGAAAATGTATGACAAGATGAATGCAGCATGTTATCAGACAATTTGCATTCTTCTATACTGCATTCTTCAAGCAGTGCCTGGGACGCTCATGAACTTTTCAGCACAACAATAATCCTAATCACAAGGCCAAGTTGACCCTCCAGTGGTAACAGCAGAAAAAGGTGAAGGTTCTGGATTGGCCATCATAGTCTCCTGACCGTAATATCATGGAGCCACTCTGGAAAGATCTCAAATGTACGGTTCATGCAAGACGACCAAAGACTTTGCATGACCTGGAGGCCTTTTGCCAAGACGAATGTGCAGCTATACCACCAGCAAGAATCTGGGGCTTTATAGACAACTATTACAAAAGACTGCATGCTAAAAGGGGCAATACACAGTATTAAGAACAAAAGGGTATACAGACTGTTGAACAGGGGGCATTTCATTTTTTTTCCATAACCCTCCTCCTCCTACCTCCTCACTCCATAACCCTCCTCCTCCTACCTCCTCACTCCATAACCCTTCTACCTCCTCACTCCATAACCCCCTGCCTCCTACCTCCTCACTCCATAACCCTCATCCTCCTCCCCTTACCTCCTCACTCCATAACCCTCTTCCTCCTCCTACCTCCTCCTATCTCCTCACTCCATAACCCTCCTCCTCCCCCTACCTCCTCACTCCATAACCCTCCTCCTCCTCCTACCTCCTCACTCCATAACCCTCCTCCTCCTCCCCCTACCTCCTCACTCCATAACCCTCCTCCACCCCCTACCTCCTCACTCCATAACCCTCCTCCTCCTACCTTTTTGTTGTTTTATGATTGTGCCATTCTGTTATGACCTACAGTTGAATATGAATCTCATAAGAAATAACAGAAATGTGTTTTGCCTGCTCACTAATGTTTTCTTTAATAATGGTACATATATTATACATTTTCCAAGGGTAAGCAAGTGAATTACAAGTGTCTGATGTAATAAAACAAGGCTGATAATGTAGGAACCAACAAGTATTCTTGGTTGTTCTTTCACCTGTGCAAATCTACATTAACAACTATTATTAACTAAATCTACAGTCAGGGTATTTGCTTAGTGTTATCTGCAAAGTGATGATAATTTTTAACATATTGACCAATAGTATTAATGCATATCATAAAAAGAACATTTCTTAATATAGCAAATAGTGTCCACAAACAGATTAAAGCACCCCCAGTTTTCCCATAAGATGTAAAAATAGAATCCTTTACTCCCATTGGCTACACTAGGTCCCCAGACAGACCAAAAATCCAGGGTCAACTTCCTTTGAGCCTTCGCTCAATAGTTGTATCTGATAGGTTGGCATCTCTCCTGAATACATCTGAGGATATCATGGAGATGCTTGTTCTGCGCAGTATCTGATCATGTCTGCATGGCTGTCCCGTCTTTAAAAATGTGTTGGATTTTGTGTTTCATTAAGGTGTCTGTCATGTCCAATGCTCCCTGCGCTAATTAGACCGGGGTTCAATGGAAATACAACGTGACAGGGTTTTTCCATTCCGTTTGTTGCCTCTGGGTTTTCTGAGGTACATTTGATTGTTGTAATCATGCTCTTCCTGTTCAATTATAAAATAGATCCATTTCAGATCCCAGGATTAATATCCTGTCTCCTTCACACGCTTGATCGCAGCACGCCCTTTTGGCATGTACTTTACCGTTTCCATGGGAACAGTTCAGTGTGAAAATGCCATGCTGGGAAAAATCACCTCACCAGTGATGCCCTATGACGTCTACAGAACATACTACTCTGGTTCCTGGTCAAGGTGGCTTGGTTCCAACCACTCTGTGTATCCCACCTAGTCAACAGTGTTGCACACTGTCGGTGTTGTAGTCTTTACCTTACACTTTGAAGTCATCAGCCCTCTCCAACTCGCACTGAAATGGAGACAGGCACAAGAATACTCGAAAGAATAATGTATAAAACTAAAACACATAATTATTTGGCAAAGCGTTGTATTTGGATCAATGTGCAAGTAGATGCCCATGAATACAACATTCTCAGGAATCGTTACAGAAACATTTGTACGCTGTTTTGTTTTTGCTTGGACTGTAAGTCAGTCTTGATGTCTGCCATGTGAATAGTTGTATTTTTAAAAGGTCATTTTGGTAAATGTCTTTTCATGCAAAACAAGACCAACAGACCTCTTACACCAATGCCGGGGGAAAGGACCCACAAAACAGTGATTTGCTATAAAATAAAATGAATATTTGTATTTTGAGAGGATTTATATAGGCCCAAGGAAAGCAAATGACAAGAAAAAAACCACTGGGGATTAAATGTGTATCTCAAATGCAAGTAACAGAACAAGCCATCTCTGCACAGAAACAAGCTGTGTCCTTAAGCTCTTTTTGTCTGCCTTTCACCATGTATCCTCTGTTTGGATCATGATTGCTTTTGACAGAGCCTGTCAGCTGGTCTCCTTACCACATGCCAGACGTCCAACTGACCTCCATCTTAATGTTTGCACATGAGAGGCAACAAACGGGCTCAACTGTACACATCCTGGCCCAAGTGGGATCTCACAGTCAGGGACCATAATGGGCAGCCAATACAACTGGATTGGCATGTTGAAAGTTATTACCGTAGCAGCATTAAAGCCAGGGAATTTAACTAATAGTGTTTGCAACTTCTCTAATTTATATAAAACAAATACTCCAAAAAACTCAAGTGATGAGAGATGGCATTAAACCAGCAGGAATTCACAGCGCTTCCGTGCGGTACAGTAGGTTGTGCCATCTCCCTCACACCTCCGTGTTAGCAGCAGCTAGCATGTTGGCTGGGACACAGAGTCCCTCGGCCCTGCCTGCCATGTGCAGCTTTTCTCCAACTTTATTAAGTGTTATTGTGTGTGGAGATTGCAAGACATCACCTAGCTTCAAGCCAGTGGTTTGTGCGAAGAACTTTGCTAACACAGGAGAACCTGGGAAGACGGAACTCCTGCATTCTGGATAAGAGGCTCACCAGGAAGGAGTTGCTGTAATCCAGAGTTTCCTGTTTGAGGTAAGGTTGTAGTCTACGGCTGGGTTGGAGAATGAACCTGCAGACCAGAGTTACTGCCGTGATGTTAGCATTGGGATCGATAGAGTGGTGTCTCGGGTCACCTCTCTGGAAGGACACTGTGCTGCCATGTCAATCGTAATGGACACGGAAGAGGGCCTAAAGCTGAAGTGTCCTGCCAGGCAGGGAGCGTTCCAAGAGTGTGCAGAGCAAGAGACGGCCGAGAGGGTGGAAAGTAAGATGTCATGGTTCCAGATGTAGAAGAAGGAGACCCAAGAGAAAGAGTTAGATTGGGGTGTTGTGAAGAGCCTCTGTTATGACTGGGATGGTCTAGGAGATGGTTCTGAGAGAGGTCATTGGACAATTGGTTGGAAACCGCATGCTCACGTGTTTTGACAAGAAGAGACTGGAGGGATTCTGATTCTGATGACCACTTGGCCTGTAAGGGTTAACAAATGAGGGACCAATATTATCAACCTCCTTTTGAAAGTGGTGGACACAGTACACAGTAGAGAGGAAAGATGGTAGGGGGGAGGGTTATAGAGTGAGGAGGTAGATGGAGGATGGTTATGGAGTGAGGAGGGGGAGGGTTATGGAGTGAGGAGGTAGGGGGAGGAGGAAGAGGGTTATGGAGTGAGGAGGTTGGAGGAGGAGGGTTATGGAGTGAGGAGGGAGGGGGAGAGGGGTTATGGAGTGAGGAGGAGGAGTGTCATTGAGTGAGGAGGTAGAAGGAGGGTTATGGAGTGAGGAGGTAGGAGGTAGGGCGAGAAGGGTTATGGAGTGAGGAGAAGGGTAATGGAGTGAGGAGGTATGGGGAGAAGGAGGAGGGTTATGGAATGAGAAGGTAGGGGGAGGAGGAAGAGGGTTATGGATGAGGAGGTAGGGGGTAGGAGGGTAATGGAGTGAGGAGGTTGGGGGAGGAGTAGGGTTATGACGTTAGGAGGTTGGGGGAGGAGGAGGGTTATGGAGTGAGGAGGAAGTTAAACTTAAATGGTCAGGTTACATTGACAACTTGTAATGAAAAGAGGAAATCGGTGGGTGAGCATGAAGGAAGAGATACTTTCCATTTTGAAGAAATGGGCAGCCCTGTGCCGAAATCACAGGGATCAGATGCTCCAGGACTGTGGGAAAACACACAGCCAGATGAAAAAAGAACAGCTGGAGAAGCAGCATTTTCTTGGGCAATCAATGTCTTTGTCAGGGCCAGAAAGTCAAGAGCCGGCAGCAAAGGCCGGGAAGAACTCAGTCCTGAAATGTTAGCTACTTAATGTGAGCTAGCAGATATAAGAAGTATGAAGCAAACTTGATTCTTAATTCAAAAATGACCCAAACTGTTTAAATATATTGTTAGCAAGGGGCGTTAACAGAGCTGTAAGGCTGCAATGAATCACGAATTACAAAAGCATATGTTTCTGCACAAAAGGCACATAGATGATTAAATAGACCTTTTCAAATTGAATTATAATTCCACACCAAATACCATCACAGGATGTCATATAACAGCCACAAGACCAAATGGCTGGAGTGGACCCCTAAACTCCAAAGCTGTGTAGTCGGGGGCACGTGTGTGTGTGTATGTGTGTGTGTTTATGTGTATATATATATATATATATATATATAAATGCTGTGTCTGTATGTGTGGTAGACTGCATGTATGGCTCTGCACTGAGCCTTGGCATGTGGGGTTCCTGTGCCTGGAAATAGAGACAGCTTGGAGTCATTATTCTGCCCAACTGGTAGAACATTCATGATGCTGACAACAGGGTCATGTTGGGGCCATTTTATGAGAAGGATCTCATACTGTGCACAAAGCATGTTGACAAAAAACATCTGAATAATTTAATAAAACTTTGCTCGAAGTCCTCGAAGAATCTCTATAATGGCCTGAACAATATTACTGGCAGCTTATAGAAATAATAATAAGAAATTATTTGATTTTTACTTTAAAACTGAACTTATCTGTGGTGACTGGCCTGTGCCTGCTATGTGAAAACCCCTCATTCAGCCACTCTTCAAAAGGCAACCAGATATGGTTCAAGACAAAATGCTGGACTACTCTGAAATGGCCAGCAGTGAATCAGGATCTAGTTTCCACTGAAAGCAGCTGTGGAAAGGAACTGTTCCAATTGATGGTTCGCACAACCAGAGTGACCCAAACTGCCAATAAATATGACCTTTGCCTACTGGAAGTGCTTCATTGTAATTATTTTGGCCAAAGGTCGGGTCTTCTATATATTTAGTACAGGCCATCAACAATTTGGTGTATTTTCTTTTTATTTAAGAATGACCTCTGAATCAAAATCAAATGTTGTGTAATGTCTGTGAAATGGGGCTAAATCTTTTTGACAAGACTATATGAATTAGTTTTGATGTAATTCTTAGGAGTAAATTACATTCATGGTGGGTGGATTGAGTCCAGATGCTGTAACTGATGATGAAAAGAGGCTTGATGGGCTAATTGTTGAGAAAACATTGAGACTGGGCTGTTTGAAGCAGGGTGAGACAGTCTACATTGGAGCCTGCACCCAGACTGGGCTGTTTGAAGCAGGGTGAGACAGTCTACATTGGAGCCTGCACCCAGACTGGACTGTTTGAAGCAGGGTGAGACAGTCTACATTGGAGCCTGCATCCAGACTGGGCTGTTTGAAGCAGGGTGAGACAGTCTACATTGGAG
>JACXGK010008491.1:0-22273 GCA_016801125.1 Novumbra hubbsi | reverse complement strand
TCCATGAGGAGTAATCATATCCCCAACTCCATGAGGAGAAGTCATATCCACAACTCCATGAGGAGTAGTCATATCCCCAACTCCTTGAGGAGTAGGCATATCCCCAACTCCATGAGGAGTAATCACATCCCCCACTCCTTAAGCAGTTTCAGTGGTACACTCATGCATTTTAACACAGAGACAGACACACACACCAAGATGAGGAGTAACCCAACGGGCTTCTGCTACTTCTGAATTCATCATATCACCGACATCCTCTTGCTCCTCTACCCCTTCCTGTTCCTCATCGTCGTCCTCCTCCTCCCAATCCTCTTCTGCTTCATCCAAATCATCATCATCCTCCTCCCCCAGCTCCTCCTCCACAACGTGACTGTTCCTCCCAGGAATTTGATCGTCCTTCTCCTGGTTGTGCTGAGGACCCAGGGACTCCGGGGGTCCGGACTGATTGTCAGGATCCTGGCATGAAAACAACAGTGAAGCATAACAACGGTAAACCCCCTTCAATGCAACCGTTCTAAAACCTGCTGTCGATAACGACGTCAAACGTGTGATTGTTTCCCCCACCGTGTTGACCTGTGATGAAGTGGGGCTTCCTTTACAGCCAGAGGGAGGAACAAACTTATTACCTGTGGGGATAAATTGGTATAGAAGGTTAGACACTGACGCCTGGTAGACAGACTCTGCGACTATTACTCATTATTGATTCTCCGTGATTGATTCTTGATTGATTCTAGACTGGGGCTCAGCCTTTACTCACTGAGTCGAGCTGATTCCCAGCCAACTTCCTCTCCATCAGAATTAATTAGTCCTCCGAGTTCCTCCGCATCGCACGTCTCTTCTCTCTCGCCCTCTTTGACTTCCTTCCTCTCCCCTTCAACTTTGGCTTTAAGTCTGAGTGTTTGACAGAGGGTCTGCATGTTGTCGGACAACGCCTGTGGCAGTGGTGCGGTCTTCCCGTCGCGGTGGGCCACCGGCCGCTGGTGCACACTCAGACTTGCCTTAGTGACAAACTCCTTCCCACAGTCGGGGCAAACGTACGGCTTCTCCCCAGAGTGGATTTTCACTTGTGCCTGCAGGGCCGAGGCCGTATTGAAGCGCCCCTCTTTTTCAGAGCAGCTGCGAGCCTCCTCGGCTGTGTGAGCGTCCAGCTGTTGTTCAGGCTCTGCTGCCGATGCCGAGGGACTCTCCTCCGCCGGTTTGCCCGGTGACTGTTGGCAATCCGTTGTTAAGCTCCCGGCGTCCGGTTTGCCTCCTGTGTGCTGCTGCTCGTGCCTCTTCAAAGCCGTGTAGAAGGTAAACCTCTTGGCGCACTCAGAGCAGGTGTAAGGTTTTTCTCCGGTGTGCAGTTTCTGGTGTTGTTTAAGGTACGCTTTCTGGGTGAAGCCCTTCTTGCACATGGGACAGGAGAACGGCTTCTCCCCTGTGTGCGAGAGCTTGTGGGCGGTCAGGTTGCCTTTCTGGGTGAAGCGCTTGCCACAGACAGAGCAAGAAAAAGGTTTCTCGCCAGTGTGCAAAAGCATGTGTTGGTTTAAATTGCCCTTCTGGCTGAAGCTCTTCTCACACACAGCGCATTCGTAGGACTTCTGCCCGACGTGTTTCAGTTCATGTGATTTCAGAGTGTGCAGATAGGTGTAGCTCTTCCCACACACAGAGCAGGAGTGAGGCTTCTCCCCAGTGTGCGTCAACAGGTGCCTGCGTAGTTTGTAGGCACTAGAAAACTCCCTCCCACACTCCGGGCAGCCGTTCTTAGCTTGTTCGTGATCGCCCGCGGCGGAGGGACAACCCTCCACGTTGGAACAGTGGAATCGCTGGTGCGTTTTCAGATGTTCCTCGCGGGTGAAACTCCTCCCACAGTCGGGGCAGAAGCATGGCCTCTCGCCTGTATGGGTCAAAAGGTGCCGTCGCAGTTTTGATGGACAGGGGAACTCCTTCCCGCACTCGAGGCATCTGTAGCTCCTACTGGCTTTTGGACCGGCCTGGGTCTTCTCTCCCGAGTGGGCCGTGTGGCGATGTTTTCTTAGGTAATGCTGGGTCGGAAACTCTTCTCCACACTCCCTGCATCGATAGGTGGTCATTTGGTTCTCCTCCATCCCAGGGTCTTCTGAGGTAGAGCTGTCAGAGTGATGGACGGAACTCTCTCCTGTCGAGTATTCAAGAAGACGGAGGTGAGACTCACTCAACAGTTCCTGACCTTGTTCGTCCTGGACCCCAAGGGATACACAGGAGTTCTCCTCCCAGTATCTCAATGGCTCTGTTGTGCATTTATCCACATTGGGATTTTTCCACGTCTTGTTGTGTTACAACATGATCAACACAAAGAGTCCATAATGTCAAACCCAAAAAAGAAAATCTGCAAAATCAATGAAAAATATAAAACCAAAAATAATTGTTTGGCTAAATAAACATTTGAAGCATATCCAGAATATGGTTCTTGAACAAATTGAAGTATACCAAAGGAGCTTAAGCGATTGTGAAAAGATAAATTGGCAAATATTGTTTATGTGCAACACTTTAAGAGACCTATCCAAATAGAAGCATGGATGTATAGGCAGACAGTTGTCTTAATGCAATCAATACTTTTATGTTTTGTATTTGTAAATAAATTAAAACAATTTGTAGATTCAGTTTTTCATGTTGAATTTGTGTTGATCAGTGGCCTGGTAATGATTATAATTTGTCAGGATCAGTTATGATGTGCGAGGCCAAAACAAAAAGAAATCGTGTCCACTGGTGTCCCCAATAAGGAATAAGGAAAACGCTGGTCCAGCTTATTTGAAAAACAGGAGTCGACTTAACGGACATGTTTGGGCTTGTTTCAGTTGTAAACTTCTAGTGAACACAGCCCGTTTGGGTTGCATTGTTTTGCCTGGCGATACTATGCATCAGAGTTGAACGTCCCCACAGACTAAAATAAACACAAATATCTTCTTCATCAACCTACCTCTTGATCTTGGAAGGTCTCTGAAGTACTCGAGGTTTCGCGGAACCATCCCTGGACCACTCGTGACATGGTTACCATGGTAACAGTCAGGGTCCAGTGTATTTGCCTGGCTCGGCTGAAGTTCATCAAAACTCTGACCAAAAGTGAGAGTACAGTCTGAGATAACCCCAGACATTACCTTGGGTTTAATTTGATATAATAATATCACTGACTTGATGAAGTAGTGATATTATTCAATTTTATAAGTGACCATATAGCGATGAGCAAACAAATGGAATAAAAGTTCGCCAGGACAGAGACAAGTAACTAGCAACGTTGGTTAGGTATACAACGCTGCCTAACACTATATCATATCGGTCTACAGCTGTTTAGGATTAGGACAAGTAGCTAACTTTTGCAAGCTCGATCACGTCGCACCTCATACATTATGTGAGCCGACGGCACAATGTACTTCTCGGGTAGTAGCAAGCGTTAAATGAATAGAAACCATAGCGATTTCGCAAAAAAGGCTAGGCTATCTCGTATCTGTATGGTTAAACATATCCATAACTACGTTACAGCAGAGTGCAGCTATCTAATTACATTGTTGTATAAAAAAAGACCAGCTGCAGTGTTTTGGTAAAAGCTAGGCTATCTAATTGAACTGAACTAAATGAAACTACTTCCGGGGAACAACTCCGCTAACTATTAAAGTTGTTAGCATGATGAAGCTGTGTGGTAGGAGGTGATTTGTGCTGATAAACTATGCGTAAGGTGCCCATGCAATGCAAACCTCTCCGACAGAAATATAATCTAGTCATTTAATCACTTTTGTGTGGTTTTAGTAATGACATTTTCAGTTACCTAATACATATGTGCGAATCAATTTTGTGCGTTTAGATTTGGGGAGAGTAAAACAACGCGCCTTTTTTATTGACTTCAAACACTTAAATCCGATTTGTAATTGAGCGTTCCCTATTAATAAAAATGATTGTGCATCAGTAGTCATGTTTACGTTAATGTCTCATTGCAGTCACAAAATAAACAATTCCCGGAAATCTCGCGATAATGTGCCTATGCGTTCAAAACGGGTTTAAATCAGTGTGGAGCCTTACAAATAACCCGGAAGTAGTGTTAGCAATACTTGATCAATACCCCAAAACAGACTAAATAAATGTTTGTAATAGGAAGACAAGAATGGGAAGATTTCATATAAACTGGTTAGTAAACAATTAGGTATTGGGTTATGTATTGAAACGATGTAGTAGGCTAGTTGTTAAAGGGTAAGGTTACATTTCCGTTAGCTATGAACTTGCTCTTCAGACTAGCTTCTAATGTTTTTGCTAGCCCTCATCTTGCGCTTGCTCACCAATGAAACGAAACTCTGTTTAAACATATAAGGAAAAATACAATAATGTTTTTGTCAGGAACAGACTGTACATGCGGATTGTCAGTAACTAGATATTTGGGCTCAATCATTGTGATATTTGACTGCATATTCATGTTAGCTTGCTAGCAAGCATAATTATGTATCAATTTGAAGGTTTAATGAAATACAAGCCCTAGTAAATTGCATGTTCCTGAACGGTCACTCATTATATTGACCATCAATAGATTTCCAATAATTATCTTTAATTTCCTATCATTATCTTCAACTCTATCACGTTTGTAGGGTTTTCTGATAGGACTTTTAAGCGTGTCAATAGTGTGGGATTTCTACTAGAATTCCATTACAGGACTTTCATAGAAAATAAGAATCCTATAGGATTGTCTTACAACAATGTTCTGTTATTTACACAGACAAACACCAAGCAAGCTGTTACACTGCTTAGGTTGTCTCAGTCCCTTGGAATCCAGGTCCTATGATGACTCATAGGAAATTAAGATTTCCTGAACCTCCTAGTTTGGAGGGAGAGAAGACAAAATCCACACAGAAAAGAGACACTTTGCATTTGTGACATCTCCATTCAATAACAACTTGTCAGTGTTTAAATAATAATCAATTTACGTTCTAACTCCTCTGTGACAAAATGAGTTCAGAGAAGGAGGTGCTGATGGATGAAATCGAAAAGGGTTTATGGCACTTAACAGAGGACAATTTACGCTACCTGTGTGAATGTAGTGGAATTAACAGACTCGAAGTTAAAGGTATGAATCATCGTTTGTTACGGCGTAAAGTCATGGAGGAAATGTGGGCCCACACAGAGTCAATGAAGTCAGATGAACATGGTATGTTGTGGTTACTCCAACTGTTGGAGAATATGAGAAAGATACTAAAGGGTGGATGTCCTCGCCAAGGGGGTGGTGATGATGATGATGATGATGATCATACTGCATACAGTGACAAAAAGTGGGATGAAGGAGGAGCGGAGGAATCCACTCCAGAGAGGCCGGCACAGGCGGAGAATGTGAGCAATGTGAATATCCCCAACTCAAAAGGTATGCTCCTTCAACCAGATGAGGATCTCAGTGGAGAGAAACCACACGTCTGCTCTGAATGCGGAAAGGCATTCAAAATGTCCGGCTGTCTGAAAAGACACCTGAGAACTCATACTGGGGAGAAACCGTTTGTTTGCCCTTGTTGCGGGAAGGCTTGGAGTGACTCCGGAAACTTAAAAAGACACATGAGAAAAACTCACCCAGGAGAACACGTCATTGTAAAGAGGCTGGCCTATCAGAGTGGCACTGCTGCTGGAAAAGTGAATATAATGCTGGACAATGCGGATTCGATATATTCATATTCAGTGACTTTGGAAGAGCAAGGAAGGTCTTGTTCGGAGGACTTAAAAAACACACAAGTGGGTGGCAGTAATGCACCTGTGAGACCCAGCCAATCAGATTATGGTAATAAAGGTCTTAAGGATGCTGTAGGCTGTGACATGAAGGACAATGTTTGGTTGGCCAGCAGGGGACTTAAAGAGGAGCCATTGAGTCCCGGCCAGACCAATTTTAATAGGCCCACATACTGTGACGTCAAGGACAGTGAGTGGTTCACTAGCAATGGACCGAAGGAGGAATCTTGGAGTCCCGGCCAATCCAGTTATGACGCTGCTGAAGACTGGAATGAAGGATGTGATGATGAGGGAAGAGCTAGTTGGCCTAGGGAGGGGGCTGAGGCATCTCCATTGAGGAACTACTCAGGGCAGAGGGAGAGTGATGTGAGTATTGTCTCAGTCTTTAGTTTTTGTTTCTCAACAGTCCTTCCTTGATTTCAGTCAAAGTCCTTTTATGAATGCATTGGTTTATAATATTAAATGTTCCCTTGAACCTAAACTAAAACATTTTTAGAAGATGGAATAGTAAAGGATGTAAAAAAAATATAAGATCACCTTTGTTATGAAGACAAAAAAAGGTGTGGGCAAATCTCCGTAGCAGAATATGGTCAGCATATACCAAAACCAAAAGTAGTGATGTGAGTAGACCACTGATTGGCCAGCTCATTTTTCATACTGCCTAATCTTCTCTGTAGTTTGACATCCTCTTCCCTTCAAAATTGTCTCTTTAAGATACATGTTTTTCTTTTGTTATTCTCCAAGTTTATTATTTGGCTAAATATAACAATAGGAAAAGTGTGTGTTAACAACTAAAGAATAATAGATTGTAAAACTGGAAAATTCATCAACATATAGGAGCGCAATTCTGTAGAAACCAATTGTTTCCCCCCGAGTCCGTTTGGAGAAGATTGTTGCAATATTTTTTGCAATATTCTTTATTTAGCAGATAATTATCCGGAGATCAGTTCCACACAACCTGCAGAAAAGATCTGATCTGGGGTAGTCTCACATCAGTATAAAAAGAGTGCAGGAGACAAGGCGTAGCAAGCATTGTTCCAATCAGATTCAATCGTTCTTATTCTGTATCCTTATTTGGCTCTGTTTCTAGGGTGTTCTAATGCTCTATATGATAGTCAATGCTTTACGTATGTGTGTGTGTCTGTCCGGTGCCTCAAGTCCGGTGCCTCGGAGTGTCAACTTCAGCGTCAACAGGACGCATCTGTCTCCTTTCGTTTCCTCTTATATATGTGTTTTTCTGTTAAGCAGGGCGAGTTGGAAAGGTTATTTGTGTAAGCGTGCATCTTGCAGAAAAATGGCCTTTATTAATCTCAAGCATGTTGTTAGTCTAGTTTCAGTGTAAATAATTCCACAATTTCCACTCTGATTAACAACCTTCATTTCCAGGACAAGCTTTGCCAGTCTCCCTCCACCCACCCGATTTCCCCGGGTTGCACCTCCCCCAGTAACTCCTCTCTACATGGTTTGAAGAGTGGGCCTGGGGAGCTGGATGACTCGGACAAAACACTGTGGAAAAATGGACATATAATTCAAAAGGCAAAATACACAGGAGAGTATTGTTCGATGTTGCATTTTCCTGAACCGTGCAACAAAATCATCTCTGGAACTAGGCCTAGCTCCCATATTTGTGATCATTGTGGGAAGGATTTTGTCTCTGCTACTAATCTGAAAACACACTTACTGTATCTCACTGGAGAGAAACCACACATGTGCTCTCTATGTGGAAAGAGATTTGTTCAGGCCAGCTGTTTGAAAAGACACCTGAGAACTCATACTGGGGAGAAACCCTATGTTTGCCCCTGTTGTGGGAAAGCTTGGAGTGATTCTGGAAACTTGAAGAGGCACATCAGAAAAACTCACCCAGGAGCAGTTGTAAAGAGGCAGACCAGTCAGAGGAGCACCCCTTCAAGAAATCTAGAGGAAATGTGGGTCAACACCTATTCAGTGGAATCAGAGGAAGAGGAGATGTCATGGTCCTTCCGACTGAAAGAGGACCCCAGAAGGATTCATCAGGAAGGCAGAGGTGCGTTGATAAATCACAGCCAAGCTGATGATGACATTGGAGGCTGCAATAACAAACAAAATGAAGGTGCTTGGTTACCTAGCAACAGGATGGAGACCAAACCTACGCATCTCAGCCGATGTGATGATGATGAAGCTGCGGATCATGACATAGAGGACCGGGATTCATTGACTAGCAACGAATTAAAGGAGGATTCCCTTAATCCCAGAAAATCTATTTATGACAGTGCTGCCGACTGGAATGAAAAATTTAATGATGAAGGAGGAGCTAGGTTGCCTAGGGAAGGGATGGAGGCGGAGTCATCTCCAGTGAGGAACACTGCAAAGCAGAGGGAGAGCGGTGTGAGTATTGTTTCGGCCTTTAAGCTTTGTGTTTCTCAACAGTCCTTCCTTTAAGCCCCTCCTGTCATCCTCTGGTGATATTGGTTTCCATGGCTGTATTATATTTGCAAACCTTGTAATCGTTTTCTACACATTATGGCGCTCAGTGTACTTTTTTGCAATAATCGTGTGACGTTTTCAACGGTAGCCATCGTTTTCCTAGAGTTGTTGTGGGTTCTTTCAGTAGACCGGCTGAGGCCATGGTTGCTTGTGCCCATAGTGTGTCATACTGACTTATTGACTATACCGTGATGCCTGGTGAAAACCAAAGAAATAGAAGTTCCCACAATGAGGGCACTTCCCTGAAGGAAGCAATGATGCAACATTGTGTGTCATATTTTATTTAGTCCTTTAGGGAAAAGTTGTTGACCTTGTGTCTGTACAATTTTAATCTCGACTAATTTTGACTTTATTTCCAGGACAAGCTTAGTGGGTCTCCCTCTGACCCCCTGATGTCCCCGTTTAATGACTCTCCCAGTAACTCCTCACTGCACGGTCTGAAGAGTTGGCCTGGGCAGCTGGATGACTGTGAGGAAACATTGTGGCAAACTGGACATATAATTGAAAAGGCAACAGACACAGGGGAGAATTGTTCTATGTTGCATCCTCCTGAACTGTGGAACGACACCGTCTCAGGAAGCAGGCCTTGCTCCCATGTCTGTGATCACTGTGGGAAGGATTTTGTGTCTGCTACGAATCAAAAAACACACTTACTTTATCTACGTGGAGAGAAACCACACATGTGCTCTACATGTGGAAAGAGATTTGTTCAGACCAGCTGTTTGAAAAGACACCTGAGGACTCATACTGGGGAGAAACCATATGTTTGCCCTTGTTGTGGGAAAGCTTGGAGTGATTCAGGAAACTTAAGGAGACACATCAGAAAAACTCACCCTGGGGAGGAAGTCGTTGTACGGAGGCAGGCCAATCAGAGGAGCGCTTCTGGAGATGGGGAGGAAATGTGGGACAACACCTATTCATTGGAATCAGGAGAACAGGGGATGTCTTGGTTACTCAGACTGAATGAAGATACCAGGAGGATTCATCAGGAAGGTACACTGAATCACAGCCAAGCTGATGATGATGATCATGATGACAGTGGGGGCTGCAAAAAAAAGCTAAATGGAGAGGGAACAGCTGGGTTACCTAGCAACAGGCAGGAGGCAGTTTCCCTGATGTCCAGCCAATGCGATGATGATCCTAGAGCAGACAGCGATGTTAAGCACAGTGATTGGTTGATTGGCAACAGTCTGAAGGAGGAGCCCTTGAGTCCTGGCCAAAACGATTATGCTGATATTGCATACTGCCATAAAAAATGTGACGATGAGGGAGGAGCTAGGTGGCCTAGGAACGGGTTGGAGGCGGAGTCATCTCAAGAAAGGGCCACCTCTAAGCCGAGGGTGAGTGGTTTGAGTATTGTCTCAGTCTAAGTCTTGTGTCCAATATGTTCTTATTAAACACCAGAAAGGGCATAAACGGGGTATAAAGAGGGCTTGAACGGGGTATAAAGAGGGCTTAAACGGGGTATAAAGAGGGCTTAAACAGGGTATAAAGAGGGCTTAAACGGGCCGTAAACAGGTCATATGCCACAACAACAACCAGGGGTGTTTTTTGTTCCTGTCTATAAGTTGTGTTTTCAAGTGCGTTTCCTTGATCACACTTTTATTTTATAAATTTTTGGTCGTCATTCCATAAATTCATTGAAGGAGAAGATTAATGCTTCTTCCGCTTGTACTTTGACCTCCAATGTTTTTTTAGAAGAAGGCTGGATAATGAATGCTTATAGGAAATACTTTATACCTAGTCACCAAAGTTATGAACAAAGGGCAGGAAGTCAATCGGCCATGAAGGGAATCCTTTTAAGGTAGGTAGTTCCTGATGGGTTGTCTTTTTAGGAGCAACATTAAGGGGGTTTCGTGGGCCGAAATATCCATTGACAAAGATTTTTTTGTTAATGACAAGGCCTGTGTCTGCCGGAACTGATCTGTCTGAGCATATCTTGCATTAGCAAGAAAGATGTGTCTAACATGAGACAAATATAGTCGGGGTGAAAAGTATCTTCATGATGTAGACTACCCAGCAAGGTGTCACTCCATCTTCTGAGATCTTTCTGACCTAATTACAGAACAGTATTTCTGTCACAGGCTTTGAAAGAAAAATCTGCTGGAGTTTTTTGTTCTCTGATTCATCTCAAAGCAATTTGGGCTACAAATATGAGAACTGGACGAGACAGCAGGGTTTTGTAGATTGAGTCAATAGAAATAAACTCTTAAAAGCTTGATTTTCCTATGGGCACTTAGAATGAATCCATCGAAACACTAGTGACATTTCTGTCTTTCTTCTGCCAGGAGAAGCTTTGCCTGTACCCCTCCACCCTCCCGATGTACCCGGGTCATCCCTCTCCCGGTAACTCCTCACTGCACGGTTCGAAGACCATGTCTGTGCAGCTGGGTCACTGTGAGGAACCACTGCGGCAAACTGGACATATAATTCAAAAGACAATTGACACGGGAAGGAGTTGTCCTATGTTGCATCCTCCTGAACCGTGCAATGAAAACATGTCAGGAACTAGGCCTAGCTCCCATATCTGTGATCACTGTGGGAAAGATTTTGCTTCTGCTACTAATTTGAAAACACACTTGCTTTATCTACGTGGAGAGAAGCCACACATGTGCTCTCTATGTGGAAAGAGATTTGTTCAGAGCAGCTGCTTAAAAAGACACCTGAGAACACATACTGGGGAGAAACCGTACAGTTGTCCTTGTTGTGGGAAAGCTTGGAGTGATTCAGGAAACTTGAGGAGACACATCAGAAAAACTCACCCAGGAGAGGAGGTCATTGTAAAGAGGCAGGCCAATCAGAGGAGCCCCCCTTCTGGAGATGGGGAGGACACGTGGGACAACATCCATTCAATGGAATCAGCGAAGCAGAAAACGACATGGTCATTCCGACTGACAGAGGACCGCAGATGGATTAATCAGGAAGATAGAGGTGCATTGATGAATTACAGCCAAGCGGATGATGATGATGATGATTACGGTGCAAGCTGTGATGAAATACCAAACGGAGAGAAAAGATCTGGGTTACCTAGTAACAGTGCGGACACAGTGGACATGAGTCCCAGCCAATGCAGTGATGATCACAGTTCAGACTACGGCAGGGATCGGTTGACTAGCAGTGGACTGAAGGAGGAGTCCTTGAGGCCCGGCCAATCCAATTATGACGCTGCTGCAGACTGGAATGAAAAATGTGATGACGAAGGAGGAGCTAGGTGGCCTAGGGAGGGAGTGGAGGCAGAGTCATCCCAATTGAGGAGCACTGCAAAGGGAGTGGAGGCAGAGTCATCTCCATTGAGGAACACTGCAAAGCAGATGGAGTGTGATGTGAGTAGTTTCTCTTTTAGTCTTATTTTTCTGAACAATGTCCTTCCTTGATCACACTCATCTGCTTATTCTTTTTAGTACTCTAACGTTATTTCTAGTATTTAAAAAAATGTATGATTAAGAGTAGGATGATTTCATTACTTTTAGTTTTTTTATTAATTCTTTCTTTATTTTCACAAACCTTGCCAGTCTCCCTCCACCCTCCCGATGTCCCCATGTCGCACCTCCCCCAGTAACTCCTCTCTACATGGTCTGAAGAGAGGGCCTGGGCAGCTGGATGACTCGGACAAAACACTGTGGAACAATGGACATGCAATTCAAAAGACATTGGACACAGAGGAAAATTGTTCGATGTTGCGTCCACCTGAACCGTGCAAGACAACCATCTCTGGAACTAGGCCTAGCTCCCATATCTGTGATCACTGTGGGAAGGATTTTGTCTCAGCAACCAATCTGAAAACACACTTCCTCTATCTACGTGGAGAGAAACCACACATGTGCTCTCTATGTGGAAAAAGTTTTGTACAGACCAGCTGCTTGAAAAGACACCTGAGGACTCATACTGGGGAGAAACCATATGCTTGCCTTCGTTGTGGGAAAGCTTGGAGTGATTCTGGAAACTTGAAGAGACACATCAGAAAAACTCATCCAGGAGAAGAGGTCATTGTAAAGAGTCAACCCAATCAGAGGAGCCCCCCTTGTGGAGATGGGGAGGACATGTGGGACAACATCCATTCAATGGAATCAGCGAAGCAGGGAACGACTTTGCTTTTCCCCCTGAAAGAGGTTGCCAGGATACAGAAGGAAGGCAGAGGTGCAATCATGATTCACAGCCAAACGGATGAGGATGATGATTCGTTATCCCACAAAATGGGGGACCGGGAGTCTTTGCCCGTCAACGGTCTGAAAGAAGAGCCCATGGGCCCCGGCCTCAACGACGACGTCGACACAGCAGACAGCCATCAGGAATCGGTCCAAAGGGACAAAGCGGATTGGTTGACTGGCAACTGGAAGGCGGCGGCTCTGAAGAGACCAGAGCAGAGTGTAAGAGGCCTGGGTATTTAAGCTCCTGGTCAGAATGATGTTGCTCTCTATGAGGCAGTGAGAAGAATCATGTTTAACACACCTGTGCTGCAGTCATTTGTACACATGCTAGAAATGTAGTTCATTGTAATGTTGGTTTTCTATGTTGCGTTTCCAATGTGAGCAACATTCTTATTCAACACATTATTTCATCCTTCCAGGCTACTGTCCCAACCAAATGGTTGTTTGTTATAGGGCTCTCACCCAAGGATATCTATTTACTTTTTCATTGATTTTGAGTGTCAGCATATTAAAATGAAATATCAAACAGAACAAACAATCACTGTACCATTTGTAATTCATGACAACAATAGCATTGATTTGGGTTAGAATACTTCTGCAAGGCTCTTAATTAATAGTATGTTTGGTGAGTGTGTTTACATCGCCGATTCGTTAAATGTTTTTTTGTGTTAATCCTAGGACCCTCCTTACCGGACCCGAGATGCCTGCCCAAGCTCCCCTGGTGGTGCCTCTCCTGGGAGGGCCTTACTGCTGGGTCTGAAGAGGCTCTCGGTGAGGCTGGTCGACTGCAGGAAAATGCTGGCGCCAAGTGACCATGTAATACACAAGACAACACATACAGCAAAGAGTCCGTCTCACTTGTCTAATGCTGAACATCCCGACAAAACCATGTTTCTAAGTACTTCTGGCTCCCATATCTGTGATCACTGTGGGAAGGTTTTTGTCTCGGTAGCCAATCTGAAAACACACTTACTGTATCTCAGAGGAGAGAAACCACACGTTTGCTCTTTCTGCGGAAAGAGATTCGTTCAGACCAGCGGTCTGAAAAGACATCTGAGAACTCACACTGGGGAGAAACCGTATGTTTGTCATCATTGTGGAAAGGCTTGGAGTGATTCTGGAAACTTGAAGAGACACCAGAGGAGAACTCACCCAGGAGTGTCCTGAGCAGAATAACATATGTTACATAAGGAAACCCACTCTGAAGATGTCTCCTATATCTGTGACCAATTGAGAACAGGTCAATCATGACAAGAAATGCTAAAATGAACATAATCTGCAAACAAGGTGTTCAGAGTGGGAAATGAACATTTGGTCAACCAGCCACCAAGGCTTTTGAAATGTTTAATGATGTTTATGATGATCAGTCTAAGGTGTGATAATCTGAAACGAATATGCAAACTTCTAAGGACATAAAAAGTGCCTAAACCCAGGAATGTAAGGGTGCAAAATTCCAGAAATTTAAGGGTGCGGTCAAAAAATATGGTACCGACATACTTAGCACACATGGCCATTAATCTTATCACCTGGGAAACAAGGCGTGGCCAAAGAAAATTAGACATTATTTCTTTGGCTCCTACAGTGGTTTACAAAGTTGACCAACTCTAACATCTCCAGAGACATGTTGTCGGCTTGTCCATTAAGGTTCTTGCACTTAGTAGTAACTAGGGTGGGAGGACTTGAAATGTATGATATTTCAGTTTTGTATTGTTTATTTGTTGTTACACTTCACATACATTAAACAAACGCCTCAAACGTGTTGAATATTTGTGGGAAAGTGGAACAAATCCTGATTTTAATTGAAACAGAATAGGTCCATGGGCTCAACATATTTGTTGTCTTGAGCAGGAAGCTTATTCAGGCTCTGTTTGTTTTTAAGTCCCACTCGTATACTTTCTGACATCATGTTAGGCTACTAATTAACATTTCCAGGGCCCAGAGTTTATTAAATAAAAGAATGTGTAACCTAGGATCAGGCAGACACTGTTGGACAAGGGCTATATACTTAAGGTATACAACTCTACATTTATGTATGTATGTATCTATATATACAAACATCTCTACATATTTTGCCAAGATTATACATGTACCTGACAGGTGTTACATAACAAGTAGTGTAAACAGAATGATGACAAGTGGGCCTTGTGCTGGGGACAATAAAAGGCCACTTAAGATCTGCAGTTTTTGAGTCATAGATGTCAAGAAGTTTTGAAGGACTGTGTAAATCCAATGCTAGTGTACTACATTTTGATTGGTTGACCACTGGTGAGGAATTAACCTGTAAATTCGTGTATCTGGTTCTTGTCACTGTCTACCCATTAAATACATGTTTTAGATGAAACAATTTGGTAATTCCACTGTTTTTTCCAGTATTTAAAAAAGAGCTTTTACTTTGAAAGTTGTGTTTTTTGTTTGCCATAACGGACCTAACGTCATCGAGTTGCGCAGGTGATACTAGCGGAGCCGTGTTCAAAGGGGAAACATTTGAAAAACACTGGAAAGAAAATCATATAAATTATTACAAGCGTACGATTTACATTTACGGGAATGTGTAAAGAAACAATGTATACTGCCTTTGTAGGTAGTTAGCTACACAAAGCCTTAAAGCGATGTACTGACTAGACTAGCTAGGCTGATTTAGTGTAGCTGTCTTGCACACTGCTGCTAGACAGCGGAATTATTTTTGGACTGTAATATAAGGAGTGTTCTGCTAGCACTTTTAATTTGTTGGGATGGGTTTTTGGTACTTTACCTATACAAACTGCTAGCGAGTTATGTACCTATCGTACTTAGTCCGTTAATGCCTTTAGTGTCTGGACGTTAGAGCTCATTCGTCTATTTACAATATGTACATATCGCTGGACACGTTAGATAGCACTCTTTTGGAAAAGGTACCTTGACAATGTACATGTGTTTCTAAAGCTGGTTTAGGGCATCTGGTTGGCTGCACAGCTGACACAACCACTAATCTCCTGAAGCAGCTGCACCTTTACCATGACCTTATTCCTTGGCAAGACAGCTGCAGATTTCTTATCAGTGATGTGAGGCTACATACGCTGGTGTTGTAGCAGGTTTTCTCACGGGGCTAGGGTCTCCTCTCAAGTGTTCAGCTCTGGACTGTGTTGTGGGGGCCTGGGTGGGCATAATGAACCCGCTCAGTCCAGAGAAGGAAGCGCTGATGGATGAAATTGAAAAAAGCTTATGGGATTTAACCGAGGATGATTTGTTTCGCCTGTGCGAACGCAGGGGCACAGATGGTTCGGAAGTTAAAGGGATGAATCGTCGCTTGTTGAGGCGTAAAATCATGGAGGAAATGTGGGATCGTGCAGAGGCGCTGAAGTCTGAGAAACACGGGATGTCTTGGCTACTGGAACTGAGGGAGGACATCAGACAGCTGCGGGAGATGGGGAGCTGTGCCACAAAGAGTCCCGGGATGCCCCATGATGAGGATGTAGACTGTGAAGAACAACCAAATGAAGTGGGAGGGGCCATGTTCTGTGGCAGCACGGTGAAGTTGGCCTGCGTGAGTCCCAACCAATGTGAGGGTGACAATGAGGATGATGGCGCCGTGGCAGACGGCAACGTGAGGAACGGGGATTGGTTGCCCAGCAGGCAATTGGAGCCCAGAGCCAATAGAGATTCAGACCACAATGAGGTATCTGACGATGAGGACAGTGATTGGGTGCCGAGCGACACCGAGCAGAAGGCGGAGTCATCTCCAGAGAGGAACATGGAGCGGGAGGCGGAGTCATCTCCAGAGAGCAAGACTGAGAGGGAGGCGGAGTCATCTCCAGAGAGGAACACAGAGAGGGAGGCGGAGTCATCTCCAGAGAGCAAGACTGAGAGGGAGGCGGAGTCATCTCCAGAGAGGAACACAGAGCAGGGGGCGGAGTCATCTCCAGAGAGGAACACAGAGCGGGGGGCGGAGTCATCTCCAGAGAGGAACACAGAGAGGGAGGCGGAGTCATCTCCAGAGAGCAAGACTGAGAGGGAGGCGGAGTCATCTCCAGAGAGGAACACAGAGCAGGGGGCGGAGTCATCTCCAGAGAGGAACACAGAGCGGGGGGCGGAGTCATCTCCAGAGAGGAACACAGAGCGGGGAGGAAGTGATGTGAGTACAGTCTCAGTCTTGAAGTGCTGCCTATCAACAGTTCCTATTTGATCACTCTCATCGCTTATTTCTTGTTGAGTAACGAAATACTTTTCGGATATCAGAAAACAGTTTTTAATTCTGTCTACATCTGTTTCTTATTTCCAGGACACTTCTTTCCTGTCCTGCCCTGCTGTCCTAGAGTCCCCAGGGTGTGCCTCTCCTAGGACGGCCTTACTGCTGGGTCTGAAGAGGGTGTCTGTGCTGCTGGTTGACTGCAGGAAAATGCTGGGGCAGAGTGACCATATAATACACAAGACCACACACTCTGATAATAGTCCCTGTAGCTCATCTAAAACTGTGTCAGAAATGAGACCAGAATCTCATATCTGTGATCATTGTGGGAAAGATTTTGGTTCAACAACCAATTTGAGAACACACCTACTATATATGAGTGGAGAGAAAAACCATGTGTGCTCTATCTGTGGAAACAAGTTTGTTCAGACTAGCTGTTTGAAGAGACACATGAGAACTCATACTGGGGAGAAATCGTACATTTGCCCTTGTTGCGGGAAAGCCTGTAGTGATTCTGGGAACCTGAACAGACACATCAGAAAAACTCACTCGGGGGAGGAAGTTATTGTAAGGAGTAAGGCCAATCAGAGAAGAGTCCCTGGTGTTAAAGAACGACCGTTATCCAACTCTGGAGATGGCTTGCATATCTGTGACCACTGTGGGAAAGGTTTTATAACGGCAAGGAATCTAAAACAACACCAACAATACCTGCAGCGAAGGCAGGAGAATTTAACAGCTGGAAAAAGTCATGTGTGCTCTGAATGTGGAAAGGGCTTTGATCAGGCAGGCTCTCTTAGAAGACACATGAGAACGCACACGGGGGAGAAACCGTATGTTTGCCCTCAATGTAGGAAAGCTTTTAATGATTCTGGAAACCTAAAGAAACACATGAGATTTCACATGGGCACACCACGCACAGCTAAACATTATCTCTGCTCTGAATGTGGGAAGCAACTCAATGGGAAGCAAAGCCTTAAACATCACCAGAGGATTTTTCACACAGAACACCCGTATCGCTGTATTCACTGTAAGATGAGTTTTGTGAGTGCAACCAGACTTGAGACGCACACAAAAACCAGACATCCGGCAACTGATCCCCTGCTGAATCCCCATGTGTGCTCGGAATGTGGACGGGGATTTCCTGTAGCTGCCAACCTTATAAGACACCTGAGAATTCATACAGGGGAGAAACCGTACGTATGCAGTCAGTGTGGGAACAGTTACAGTGATCGAGGAAATTTTCTGAAACACGCAAGATCTCACACGGGAGAGAAGCCTTACCACTGCTCATTGTGCAGCATGAGGTTTTGTCAGACAAGTGCATTAAAACGGCACCACCTGAAGAACCACACAGGGGAGACACTGGGTCCCATCCGTAAGCATCAAGATCCTCTTCAATGTCCCCACTGCGAGGAGACGTTGTCTACAAAGGCTCTTCTGAAGGATCACCTGCAGAAGACACACAGTGGCATTCATGGCCGTTTCCAATGCCCACAGTGTGACAAGACATTTTCAAATAAAACTAACTTGCGCGTTCACCAGCGGCAACACACTGGGGAAAGACCTTACCTTTGCCCCCAGTGTGGGAAGAGTTTTTCTCTGTCTGGGAGCTTGACACTTCATCTCAGGATCCACGCCGGTGAGAAGCCTTACAGGTGTACTTTCTGTGACAAGAGATTCATAAGTAAAAGCCAGTGCACAAGTCACCTGCGAATCCACACGGGAGAGAAACCGTACCGATGTGCCGACTGTGGGAGATGTTTTACTGATGGAAATGTACTGAAAAACCACCTTCGGACACACACAGGAGAGAAACCGTTCCATTGCCGTCTGTGCAGCAAGTCTTTTGCCCAGTTGAGCAGTCTGAGGAAGCACCAGGACACGCACAGACCTACCCTGCCGGTCTCCTTCCCGTGTCCCTATCCGCCACAGTCTCCATGGTGATCTGGCTTGACTTGTCCGACCCTGTACATAAATGTTCACTACCTTGCAGCGAAGTAAGAGAGATGTTTTTGTGGAAGGGTTTATTTCACCTTGACTGAGATACTGCAGCCGTACGTTAAGTCTTCGTCCCCTTGTACTTTTCTTCACGCTGTGTTGTGTTGACATAGCAGCCTGGTGTTGTAGGACGAAGGACATTTCTCCAGGACTGGAACATGATCCTGTACTATACCAAATGATATTTGGAAAACGTCAGGCAGCAGAAAGTTAAATTGTTTATGTAACTACAAATTGTGATGTCCCCATTTCATTTCAATGAATGTCATTCTGAAATATACAGAGGTGCCTATAATTTCACGTTTTATTTTATTAAATATTGATCTGTCATCAATAAAATAAACCCAATTAATCAGTATTTGTCCTTAACAAAACATGGTGGGTATTCTCTACATATCTGTCTTCCTGTTCTTGTGTTACTACAGAGATGCCTAATCCAAAAGGTACCTTATGCACTGGTGAAGATCTATGAGGATTTGGTACATTTATGGAATACTATGAAACCTCCACTAGCCGGTGTTAAGCATCAATTACTGGATTGCTTACACCTTTCATATGCTATTAGATGTCCTCTAGCCTGCAATAAAGGCTGTGTTTAGGATATGTACAATTGGGTCTGTGTGTTTTAATGTCATGCTTTAAAACAACCACAATAATTCTATTCTAAAGAACCTGCATTTTATGTCAGTGGTATGTTACCTGTTACCTACCCCAGCTGGGTGATGACGATTAAACCAGATCAGCCAAAAAATAAACTGAAAGCTTCATTGTCAAATGGCCTCAATAAGGGCTGCCCCGGCAGATGCAGACCCACCAATGGCATGGATATACAGATGTGACCTCGTTTGCTGTCTACTGTGAGTTACCGCGCGATTTTGTAATAACTAGATGTTTACATATTTTGTTTTTTCCATGTGGGTTTTTAATGTATGGCCGTTAAGTGCGGTCTGGTGTTAATAAAAGAAATGTGACAATAGGCTAAGGTGGAGTTGGAGTAGTTATTACCTAGAGTAATATATAATCGTCACAAGTTAAACTATATATTGTTATTGGTGATTATTAACAGCAGCAATGTGTGCGAGTGTAAGATTAAAGTTCGGTTCCCGAATCTCTTTTCATTTCTATTTTACTAGGACTAAAAGCACACGATTGATGTGTGTTTTAGTTTAACAGCCTTGCTCTGCTTGCTCCGTGGTAAAACCAAGCCCCTTTCGTTTGCTTGTCCAACGTTCTTTATCACAAAAGTAGAAACCGTACGTTGGTTACATGATTAAATTATTATTTCAAAAGGGATGGAAAAATCTTACTATCAATTCGGTTCCGTTCACCTCGCGTTAATAAACCCACAGATTTCTTGGAAGAACTGGTAATCGTGATTCACACACGGCTTATATTTTGTAGTAGCCAAGAGTGAGCCAAGTTTTAAAAACGTCACCACGCCGGAACTGTAAAAGATACGGTTATAAACGACATCAGTAGTAGCAGCAGCAGTTTGCTACGTTGTATTATTATTTTTCTTGCAGGGATGGAGGTGACTCGACAAAGCAAGTTACTTATTTATGCACCTTTATAGACAATACACACCTACTGTATCATCATGACAATTTGTGAAACGTTTGTTTTCGTTTCTCGGCACTGAATTGCAGTAGAGATTCCGCTTTAGAGACTGCGGATGCTAACCGCTAGCTTGTATTAGCCTACTCTATTGAGTGTACCGCAAACGCATGTTGGCTCAATTATGTTTTTTTAATTGCAGATTTTAAAGACAGTTTAAGGACTGTGTATAGCGCCATAGAAGAAGCAGATTTTCTTGCTATCGATGGCGAATTTTCAGGTAAGCCTGGTAACTTACATTCGGTGTTCGCCTTGACATTTTATTTGCTACATCGTGGCTAGGTTGGCAGGCAATTTCCTTCCTGAATGCCACACGCAATGCCACACGCTTAGGGCTTCCATCGGACACCTCGTTTTCTAGTTGGTTCGTACTACAGTAACTTGTACACTACTCTATTTTCGCAGGCATTAGCGATGGGCCAAACGTCAGTGCTTTGACTAACGGGTTGGATACGCCAGAGGAGCGGTACATGAAACTAAAGAAGGTAACGGTTTAAGTCAGTTGCTAGTTAGATGTAACTGTTACGTAGACATCATTAAAATAGCTAGGCAGTTAGTACAACCCTTTTCCTGCATTTCTTTGCAGTTGAATATTGATTTGTCACCGCACACGAGGTTGGCAACTCGAGGGCCATAATATGAACATGTGCCTGCCTGTCGCATGCTTTAGTACCGACATCCTCTCCATCAATCCCCTTTTCTCTCGCACAATTCCGCAGCACTCCATGGACTTCCTGCTGTTTCAATTTGGACTGTGCACGTTCACATATGACGACGCAGCGTCCGAGTAAGTAGAACTCCTCTTCGACTTGATATGATTGGATGTGACCTTGCCGTCGCACGTGGGTAAGGAAATCTTTGGGCCTTCCGGTCAATTCTAGGTGCTTCTTTGGCCAGTTTTCTGTTTATACCTGGATTATGGAATATCAGCCTAAAGTGGTTCAGATGTTGGTTATGTGGAATGGCCATTGGCACTTAAACTATTTGCTAAGTTTCAGTGATTATATAACAACCATTTTCTTGTTTGCCCTGAAGACATGGGCCATCTCGGAATTTCATTCTCTACGTGACGTCGCCTTTATTTCTTCTTGGCTTTCTCATCCAAAGTTTTCCGAGGAGAGATAACGGTATGATGTTGACACGGGGCCTGTGTTTTGGAGCAGAAGGATCAAGGAAGTGGTTGTATTTCACAAAAGCGTATTTGTAAAACTGAGGGAACTAGAGCAAACCAAAAGGTGCAACATTAAACAGGACAAACACAGGCTTGTTTGGTTTCCATTTCTCAGGTATAGATGGAAAAACGACTCGTTTACAGTAGCCCTTCACTCGAACGGAGCAGATCTGGGATCTGCCCTCTCAACTCTGTCCCTGTCTGTTCTTGTTCCCACAGGTACGTCATTAAGACTTTTAATTTTTATATATTCCCCAAGCCGTTCAACAGAACCTCGCCGGACATGAAGTTCATCTGTCAGGTAGGGTGGGGACGGTGATGGAGGATTTCAACGATGGGTGGTGCGGTTGATAGCTGGAGTGATTATGATACCGGGTTTGTTGTTCACGTTCGTCTTCCACACAGAGTTCCAGCATTGACTTTTTGGCCAGTCAGGGTTTCGACTTCAACAAAGTGTTCCGTCACGGTGAGTGGCTTTCTGTCAGGTTGCCATTCAAAAGAGAAATTGCACCTCGGTCAACAAAATATAATGAACCTAGCTACAGGGCACAATACCTGAGCATTTTCACTTCCTGGTTGCCGTAGGGATCCCGTACCTGAACCAGGAAGAGGAAGTGCAGCTGAGAGAGCAGTACGAGGAGAGGCGAAATCAGAGTAACGGTTCTGGGACGACCTCTTACATCTCCCCAAACTCCAACAAGGGTCCTGGCAGCATCCCGGAGGAGCACAAGGATTATATCAAGCGCGTGATGTGAGTTGAAGCGTCGCACCCAAGTTGTTCCCCGGCAAACAGGAAATGCCTCGCATCTACTCTGGCTTGTGTAGCGCGTGAGTGTGACTCCATTGGTCTGGAACAATGAAGTCTGAGTTCGCTTTGGTTAAACCGTCCCAGAGTACGGCGTTTTGTGGCAGGAACGTATTTGTTTGACCTGAGCTTGGCGGGTGTGGTTCCACGCTAATCTGATTCTGTCGGTCCCCCCCCCCCCCCCCCCCCCCCCCCCC
>JACXGK010008490.1:0-22294 GCA_016801125.1 Novumbra hubbsi | reverse complement strand
ACAAACATGGCAGGACATTGTCAAGTTACACATAAGCAATGAGCCAACACAAACATGGCAGGACATTGTGAAGTTACACATAAGCAATGAGCCAACACAAACATGGCAGGACATTGTCAAGTTACACATAAGCAATGAGCCAACACAAACATGGCAGGACATTGTGAAGTTACACATAAGCAATGAGCCAACACAAACAAGGCAGGACATTGTGAAGTTACACATAAGCAATGAGCCAACACAAACATGTTCCACCCTCTTTGTCAAGCACCAGACCACTAAACCCACTCCAACCAAGCTCACACTACCTTAAGTTAGGATGGACAGATGCCCACAGAGTCCTCCTCCATCGCAGGAGGTAGAACTAGTATTACATGTCCATTACAAGGTAGTCAAACACATGGATAATACTAGTACTATATACGGTCAATATATAATATTACTAGTACAATATATGGACATAATATAGAACTCCCAGAAATCCATCCTGTTTTTAAGCATATATCTCTTGAGGTAGCTATTGGATTTTGATTGGGTTACAATCTGGTGCTGTACGGAGACAGAATGGAATACTGTTCGTTCTCTGAATAATTGGTTTGGACTTTTATTTGAAAGTACCACGCAGTCTCTCCCATCATAACCACTACATTTTAACATGAAGCATCCCATAGGACCAGATCATGTAGCATCACAGCATCCTATTGGACCAGACTACTTAACAGGATGCCACCTATTGGATCAGACAATAAAGCCCTGTGTTGACATTTACTAGGGCCTTGCTGTAACATAAAGTTCTGTTACAACTGGGTCCAGAATGGCAAGCTTGCTAAATTCATACATTGCTCTATGCATTTCTTTATGATCCAGCAGAGAAAAGTAAAAAGCTTATTTTGCCAAAAGAATTCTTGTGAAAGTCACAAAACAGGTTTCAAAGACATGGCCCATTCGTACCAATCTTTGACTTGTTTCCTCTATTGCAGAGACATCAAGCTGAGATCAGTAAAACGGCATCTGTCAAACACAAAACGCTAAAAGTCACTGAGCAGGTATCTGGGGTTTCTCTAAGGGGTTTCGTCATCGCTCTGGTTGCTCTGGGGACATCTGGGTTGCGTCTGTCAGTGTCTCTGAAGAATCACAGCATATGTCTCCATCTCAGAGGAGTAGATTCAATGTTTTTTGCCCGTTAGGAATTAAAGACAAGGACAATTAGTCTGCCTCCTCCCTCATGTTTACATCCACAATCTGTAGACGATGAAGGATATCTGCAGGTGGTGTGTTGACAAATCCCCTGTTCATCTTTATGCGAGTTGTTCCATGAACATTACCTTGCACTTAACAAGGCTGCTTCACAAGACTGATTCACAAGACTGATTCACAAGACTGATTTACAAGTCTGATTTAAAAAAGGCAACATTTCCTCTCAAATAAAAAGGGAAAACAGTGTTCTAAACCATTTTGCTTAAGGTGATAACAGGACATTGGTTTAAGAAAAACACCATTGTGATACAGTTAATACATTGTCAGGCACATCTTTGCAAACCGGTCTTCATAACACAACAGCGTTTTCCATACTGCTTCATGTACATAATTAGACATAAGATGGTTAAAAAAAAGTACTCTTCTCCACGCATAATTACTGCTTGTCACCCTAAGCATTCAGTGATGTATTATCAAGATCACTACATTTTTGCAATGTTTGACTTTTATATATTACAGCCACAACATGAACTTTGTGTTACCAAACAATGTCATAGTTGCATGTAGTTTAAGACTATATTATTATAACATGACATACAGCCAGCCTATTCATCTTTTAGGGATACTTTATAGAACAGCAGTAGTCTGTAAGATTATCTTTTAAAAAAGCACAGAATGCTTGTTCACTCAGCCACCCTACTCCCCATGAAATATGTTCCGGTAGATGTTCTGGTAGACTGTAGAGGAATGGGGGTTCTGGTAGACTGTAGAGGAATGGGGGTTCTGGTAGACTGTAGAGGAATGGGGGTTCTGGTAGACTGTAGAGGAATGGGGGTTCTGGTAGACTGTAGAGGAATGGGGGTTCTGGTAGACTGTAGAGGAATGGGGGTTCTGGTAGACTGTAGAGGAATGGGGGTTCTGGTAGATAGTGGAGGAAATGCGGTTCTGGGGGACAGTGGAGGAAATTAGGTTCTGGGGGACAGTGGAGGAAATGTGGTTCTGGTAGACAGTGAAGGAATGGGGGTTCAGATTGAGGAGGTCACAACATGCTAATGAGAGCAATAACTATCACATGATAGAACAACCTGGTCATTAGTAAGCAGTTCATTGACAAGGCAGACTTTTCTGAACAAGTTTGATTACTTTTAAGACACAGATGAGATATCTCATTCTCTAACCTTCTCTGAGATGACATTTAAACAGAGCACACGCAGGTAAGGATGGGGGTGTCTGTATGTTTCTTATGTGTTCACCATTAAGCAAGGATGGGGGTGTCTGTATGTTTCTTATGTGTTCACCATTAAGCACTTCCCCACATAGAGTTGTTGCAAGCCAGCAAGGTTTTTCACAACTTTTCTTTTCTCGCCCTAAAGGTTTTCCCCAGCAACCCACGTCTGTTCGAATTGAAATAACATTGTTTTAATTGCGATGGAACCTCAACAGCAGAACCTCAGCCGGTCTAAGATCATCTTGGCTTATTATGCTAATATGCTAATGAAAGGGCGCGGATATATGTACCCAGGGAAGTGAAGCGTTGCTGCTTGATCCGTCATGAGGCAGGCTGTCGACTCAACTACTTTGTTGTAAGATCTCTGCACCTGAAGGCATCCATTCAGCTCTCCCACCCTCTCTCTCCTATTCTATCATCCATCCTGTCCAAACCATTACCCATGGACGGGTAAGAAGATAAATATTGTTGCAGATGCCTGACTCTTTCTCTCTAAATTAGCTTTTCCAGACCAGATTCATCAAGACGTAGCAGGGGTCTGAAGCGCCACAATCTGATGTGTTCCTGAGCAGTACAGAACAGTTGGATTCTGGATCATCAACTTTACCTCGGTGCCGTTGTCATAGGTTATGATGATGTACAGGAACAGGAACGGCTTTTAAATCACTCAAACCACAGAACCTCTGTCCTTCACTTTGTAGAGGAAATGTAGGATCCGTTTAAGCATAGTTTGAAAGAAAACCTCATGGATACAAATTTCAAATCTCAGTGCAGTTTTAAGTAGGCTGTCTCTCTCCCTGTATCTCTTCCTGTGTTAGCATGAGGCTGGGTAGTCTTCAAGAACAGCTAGCATGCTAGTTTACAGCATTCCACAAGGGTTATCCTGATGCAGTTCAACCTCACAACATTCCAGACCAGTAGACTAGTTAGCGGCACAGAATTGTACTCATCATGAAAACATTACCTTCACCAGGTGCTCAAGAGATACACTTGAACTCTGCAGAACGGTGGTCTATGTACAAGCCTGGCGGGTTCTGGAGCTCTTCTGGTCCTGGGTGATGCGGTAGAGAAACATCTGTGGTGCAAGGTACACTTGCCTGGAGAACCAGCTCTGTGAAAAGTTTGAGAAACCCGAGGATGGAGTTGATTCACCCCCTCCCTCTCTCTCTCTCTCTCTCTCTCTCTATCAGACCTTCCCCATATTTTTGAGGATCTAAATCACATCTTAAGAACAACAGACCTCCATGTCCTTCCCTCACGTCACCTCCTAGACGCAGGCTGAGAAAGGAGACTCGTCTCTGAAGGGCAGTAAAAGTTGTGTTTCCCAACTTTTTGGCTCTGAGGCCTGGCTTTACGACACTCAGAGGGGCCTCCCGTGGTAAACAGCCATATTTATGTTGGCAATATATGGCAGAGAATTAAGACCATAAAATTGGAGCAACATACAAAGTTCTCATTACCCGCAGTGGGCCGATGTGTTGCTTTATTCAACACAGAAGTTATTGCCTCTAAATATCCAGGCTGGTTGGACGGGCCAGGAGAAACACGACGTCAGCAATCTCTATTTTTCTTGCATTCTGAACCATTGGAAGGATTTCTCTTTAATATTTTCTGAACTTCAATGACTTCTGAGAATGAGGTCCTGGCCGTGTTGGAAACACCTGAGGTTCAGTGTTGTATTCCAGCATTATATTACATGAAATCAGAATTAGTTTGAAATACATATGTATTTGAAGCTTGTTATTTGCTTTAAGACTTTATTTGCTAGAATATTTCAAATGCTTGTTCCTAAAACAAGTACATTTATATCAGTGGTTTGTTTGTATAACACATTGTATTATTAATGTTAAAAATATTCATCCAAATTGTTGTCTTCATATTGTTTCAATTAGGCGGATTGAATTGCCTTGGAATATATTTGGTTTCAATGTTGCTACAATGATATACCAAAGGTAACCTCACAGGGGGAAGAGCTTCAAAGGGTGCTGAGGAGCTGGATGTTTAACACCAGCAGCGCAGAGCCATCGTTACCCTTATGGGCAAAATTTGCCCATGAGTCTACAGACAGGGACGTATTTACTGACACGTAATAGTCGCTAGATGGCGCTTCTTGTACAAATCCAAAGTCAAGGCCGAAACTTTTGGGTGTTTGTTTTATCTTGCGTCAAAGTGTTTTGATTCAGTGTTGCTCCGTTTTCGAGATAAGGGTGCAACGATTGCAGAGTAACAACACTGTGTGAAGACGCCGGTCTGGCTTGGTTTTAGGTGAAGCAGGTGGTGGAGGTGAAGCAGGTGGTGAAGGTGAAGCAGGTGGTGGAGGTGAAGCAGGTGTTGAAGGTGAAGCAGGTGGTGGAGGTGAAGCAGGTGGTGAAGGTGAAGCAGGGGTGAAGGTGAAGCAGGTGGTGGAGGTGAAGCAGGTGGTGGAGGTGAAGCAGGTGGTGGAGGTGATGCAGGGGTGTTATTCTTTAATGTTAGAAGAAACCCTCATCAGAGCAAATATAAGTGAATTTAGGTCAGTTCACATACTTCAATAATGTTAAATGTTGATCAACCACTGAACTTCTTCTGAAATAAAATGTACCTGAATACCTTGAACATGTGAAGTAATTGAAATATTTGCAATTTAAGAACAAAGTATCAGAATTATGATACGTGAACCGTGAAGGTAATATCTAATTATGAAATGTGTTGTAACAAAGAACTAGATGATTTACCAAACGAACCACTTCGATAAGACCAGAGTGTAAACAAAACCTTGTAGTTGTTCTTTCATTGTGAAGTTATCTGATCCCTAGGATGGCAGCTGTGAACAACATCGCTATCCCTCCAGTTTTTTGTTTGGGTTCTGTTCTAGGCGGAAATGTCTGGGCTTGGCATGTTCTGAATGTGAGGGGAGTTGACATGTACGGAAAGGGACGAATTGATCCGAAATGTGTTTGTAATTAGTGTCTTCCCAGTGGATCATCCTGTCATTAAGCTGGTTAGGCAATGAAGCTGCTGGAGAATATATTTGTCTAACTGCCTTGAAGCCACAGAGATTCTGCCAACTGTCCAAACTGCCCACATCATGAAGTGGCTTGTCTTCTAGCAGAGCAGAGATTCCTAAATGGTTCTTCATCCACTTCTATGGATCATTGAATACTTTTTGATGTTGTGAAAAATTCAATTATAGAGACCACTATTTTGGGGGAATTTAATAGGTAGATATGGTAGTCCTTGATTCAGGATTTTCATTCATTCAGAGTGGTAAAAGGACTCCAGTGTTGCTGTTAGTAACAGAATTGAACACAAAACACGCCCATCATTAAAATAATCTCTCTTGCAGGTTTTCTGTGTTTTTTACTTGTACATTACTTAACTCAGAATCATATCCATTATTGTCAATATCTATTATGTCTACCTGGACCAATAAGATGAATAAGATACATTATTATATGTCTACCTGGACCAATAAGATGAATAAGATACATTATTATATGTCTACCTGGACCAATAAGATGAATAAGATGCATTATTATATGTCTACCTGGACCAATAAGATGAATAAGATACATTATTATATGTCTACCTGGACCAATAAGATGAATAAGATACATTATTGTATGCCTACCTGGATGAAAAAGATACATCATTATATGTCTACCAGGATGAATAAGATACATTATTATATGTCTACCAGGATGAATAAGATACATTATTATATGTCTACCTGGATGAAAAAGATACATCATTATATGTCTACCAGGATGAATAAGATACATTATTATATGTCTACCAGGATGAATAAGATACATTATTATATGTCTACCAGGATGAATAAGATACATTATTATATGTCTACCAGGATGAATAAGATACATTATTATATGTCAACCAGGATGAATAAGATACATTATTATATGTCTACCAGGATGAATAAGATACATTATTATATGTCTACCAGGATGAATAAGATACATTATTATATTTTTGTGGACTGGTTCTTCTGATATTTAAGGGGATCTCTTATTTAAGACTTCCCACCCTAGCAACTAATGTGAAGAAATATTAATGACATAGAACATCAATGAATTCAACAACCTATTCTATTATAATAAAGAACATTCACAAAGCACTGTAGTAACTCGAAAAAGTACATTGAAAAAGAACTTGGCTTAATACAATAAAGCTGATCCTGATTAAAACATTGTGGCCTCAGACTTTCTCAGAACAGAAACTATGTACAATGCTTATGGTTCTTTTGAGAACCTAAAATGGTTGAACAGATATACAGTCCAAAGCATTAAATCAATGCAAATGTGGAAACAGTTGGCTAGAAACAGTGTTTAGAAAAGCAGTAGTCTAAAGAGAAGGAACAGAGGAACGAAGAAAGGAAGTAAAGAATGAGAGGAATGAGAGGAAAGTTGAGAGAAAAAAGAGAGGAAAGAGAAGAGAGGGAAGTAGAGGAGAGAATAGTGAAAAGAGGAGAGGAGAGGGAACAGAAGAAATGGATGTTGACATAAAACCCCGGCATGCTCTCTCCTCATACCCCACCCCTCCTCTCCCCCCAACCCCCATCTCCCCCCACCCCCCACCCCACGCACGCTGCTAGGAAAATAAACACAGTTGTTACCCTTTAAGACTTCACCAGCTCCTACCAGAGAGGAAACAGAATGCACACGAGGAAATATACTTGTCTTCTCCTAATCCCTCCATTCTCCACAGGGAAGAAGAACAAACTGTAAAGAGAATATTATCGAGCAACGGTAGATAAAATAAAATGTGAAATTAAAGTTTACACACTGGCGCAAGGCGAGAGCATGAGTCCATTAGTGTACGGATCCACCCGATTCTGTTGACCCGTGACCTGAGTCACTCCTGGCATGTCATCAACACACACACACCGTCTGTCTCTTTTCTTCGTATATGTCTGTGCCTCTATCTCAACGTCCCGCACCCCCAGTCTCCACTGAACCAACGGGGAGTCTCCGTGTCATCTGTCATTGGACTGTTTACATCCCTTAGTTAACATTGAGATATTACTGAGCACTGGTTTAATTAGCTACGGACGCTTCTATTTTAATCAACTCACAACTGGACTCCAGCTGTGACAGACCTGACAGCAGAACAATGCGGACATTTGACTTCCTCTTTCCCGCAAAAAAAGTAAAACTTGCAAATTGTAATGGAAAACACAGTTTGCTGTGATAGATGGTTTTCAAATGAAGACCAAACAGGCGGTCTGTTCCCAGCCCTGAGTGACAGCAGAGGAGATTGCTTTTAACCATGTTCAATAGTGCTGTTTATTCCTCTTCCACGTTTTAGCAGTTTAATACATCCAGAGCTGTCATAATGTTTTGAATGTTGCTGTGGTTACATACGTGGTCATTTCATTCTCGGACAGGCTACAGGAGATAATAAGACGCAGTTCTTTACAGAATACAGGCTACATAGGGCAAGCTTTACAGGCTACAGGAGATAATAAGACGCAGTTCTTTAAGTCGTTGTGTACTGATCCATTTGTCTGTTCATCTTCAACCATAACACCTCCTACTAGATGTTCATTTCTCTACAATAACACCTCCTACTAGATGTTCATTTCTCTACAATAACACCTCCTACTAGATGTTCATTTCTCTACAATAACACCTCCTACTAGATGTTCATTTCTCTACAATAACACCTCCTACTAGATGTTAATTTCTCTATAATAACACCTCCTCCTAGGTGTTCATTTCTCCACCATAACTTTTCCTCCTAAAGGGTGAGAGAAAGTGAGAAAGAAAGGGTGAGAGAGAAGATGGGCTGGCGGACTTTCAACACGTTTGAGTAATTTTATTTGGCTGCTGGGGGCCAGTGGGAAGCTGTGCTTTTAATTTATTTTATTTATGTTGTAGATGTTATCATCATGACAAGACTGGAGAGATCGCATCAGGCCTTTCAGAAAAAAAAACACCACAGCACCTAATTAACAGGAAAAGTGCTTTGCAAGACGACAAATATGAAAAAACTGAGGCAAAACACAGGGAAATAAGTGGCTTCTCTCTGGCTGTGAAGACGCTCAGTCAGCCTGGGTGCTTTCCAAATGGCGTCCTATTACCATAGGACTCTGGACAAATGTTGAGGATCAAATAGGGAACAGGGTGCCAATTGGGATTCATGCTGTCTCCATCTGAAACCAGTCAAATGAACGTTACTGAAGCATGAACATGGTGATGTAAGTTCCATTTGACCAATGGAAAGTCACCTATGATCAGCCAGACCTTCACCACCACCACACATACACACACACAACGTCGTCATATTCTCAGCTAAAGGCAGCTCTCAACAGACGTGACTAATTGAACTGATTAATACCCAACCGTAATTGAGTGGGTAATGTCATCACGCCATGTTGTGTTGAAGTGGGGATGTTCTTTGTGACTCTCAGGCTCTCACATCACACTGTAAATGACAGGACTACCTCAAGACCGCACTGTAAATGACAGGACTACCTCAAGACCGCGCTGTAAATGACAGGACAACCTCAAGACCGCACTGTAAATGACAGGACTACCTCAAGACCGCACTGTAAATGACAGGACTACCTCAAGACCGCACTGTAAATGACAGGACTACCTCAAGACCGCACTGTAAATGACAGGACTACCTCAAGACCGCACTGCAAATGACAGGACTACCTCAAGGCCGCACTGTAAATGACAGGACTACCTCAAGACCGCGCTGCAAATGACAGGACTACCTCAAGACGCTTGTGCGTCTTGACCCCCCATGGATAAGGGACTACATGAAGGCTACATGGGCATTCAGGCTGTCCCGTGTGTTGCACTGGGAGAGAATTAAATTAGATTTTTCTCTGCCTTGTCACGGGGTAGTTTGTTATTGACTTATTATTCAATTAATGAAACTGGGCTTCACAAAAGAAGGCAAAGCGGTTGAGAAATTATTCAGAGTTTTTTTTTCTACATGACATAGACCACGAATCGACTCGTAGACCATTTTATGGAAACTGGCTTTACAGGGTTTTCTGGTCCGCACTAGGATAGAGAAACAAATGTGTCTTGACTTCCTGTAATGTTTTCGCAGACCCTGCTGGATCTGGTATGATAGAGGGATCAGTGAATAGATTCAGTGCTACAATTATTAATGGCAAACAAATCATAAACAGCACTGCAAATCAATTATACATGGGTAATAAATTATACATAGCTAATAAATTAGCACTACAGATTGCATTACGGCACCAAGCAAACGGTATCACTTCTGTTTCTGACTGAGCTGTTTGTAAAAATCCTTTATTTTATTACAAGCTCACTAATTCACCACTGGCTTCCAGCCTGTTTTCTTATCCCTGTTCTCTTCTGTTCTGTTCCAATCCCCTCAACCAAACTGACTGTGAGCTGTGTGTGCACAAACACATTCTTGGAGGTTTTCCATGCTTCATAATGATTGTGCTAATTCACTATGCTAATTGAGTAATTAATTTGGGAACAGGAGATTAAAGGAAGGCAGTAAACACAAAAACATACAAAAAAGAACAAGTTAAGCATTTAAAGACTGTTGAGTGTTACCGGCGGGCTAGCGTAGCACTTCGCTCTGACATTAAAAATGCAAAGTGAGAGTGGTATTGTAGCGCTAGCGTGGATAGCCTGGAGGCTAGCAGGGCACAGAGGCTCAGAGGCCTCCCTCATTACACACTAAGGCCACATTATCTCACACACACACACACAGTGACGAACACAGATGAGACTCAAACACAGGGAGACACATAAACTAAAATGCTCACACACTCGCATAGTGACACACAGACACTCACACAAACACACAGAGACACTCACAAAGATATATGAAACGTATACACACACAGTACACACAGTACTTTGATCCAATGATGCAAGTTATCAGAACAGTATTTTATTTCAGGAGCTTGAGTTATCAGAACTAAACTTTATTCCAGCAGAGAGAGTTATCAGAACATTATTTTCTTCCAGGGATGTGAGTGATCGGAACAATATTTTGCTCCAGCAGTGTGAGATATCAGAACAGTGCTACATTCTAGCAATGTGAGTTATCAAAACAGTACTTTATTTCAGCAATGTTTCATGTGTTTCAGTGTTTATTTCAGCAGTGCAGTGAGTTATCCTTCAACACTGTCAGTAGCCAGACAATAAAGACTAGCCTACAGGAATGATCCGATTTAGGTCTAGGGTAGTTTATAGGAATGATCTGGGTTAGATCTAGGGTAGTTTACAGGAAAGATCCGAGCTAGGTCTAGGGTATTTCAAAGAAATGATCCGGATGAAGTCTAGGTAGTTCATAGGAATGATTCAGGGTAGATCTAGGGTCATTTATAGGAATGATTCTGGATAGATCTAAAGTAGTTTATAGGAATTGTTCGGGCTAGGTCCAGTGTAGCAACCATATGGATTCTCAATGAATTTCACTGTTACTTGAAAAAATGTGTGATGTCATGCAATTAACGCAGACAAGTCTATTACACGCACTTACAATGTTTCGCCACCTGATGGCGGTCTGCAGCCCTGGTCTACAGATCAATGTGGTACAATTCAATTCTAATTGTTTGATTGACGTTTTTCTGTCCAAAAGTACTTTGGTTATCACTGTAACTTAATACACACAAAATAATATTAATGAAGATCATTTTAGAATCCAAAAATCCCATTGCTCTCTTAACATAGATGTTGGCATATAACTACCATTGCTCTCTTAACGTAGATGTTGGCATTTAACTACCATGCTCTCTTAACGTAGATGTTGGCATATAACTACCATTGCTCTCTTAACGTAGATGTTGGCATATAACTACCATTGCTCTCTTAACGTAGATGTTGGCATATAACTACCATTGCTCTCTTAACGTAGATGTTGGCATACAACTACCATTGCTCTCTTCACGTAGATGTTGGCATATAACTACCATTGCTCTCTTAACGTAGATGTTGGCATATAACTACCATTGCTCTCTTAACGTAGATGTTGGCATATAACTGCCCTGCATGCAATCTCTTACCCCTTGATGTCTCTCTCTCCTCCCTCCGTCTGTCTCCCCCACCTCTTTCTGTCTCACCCACCTCGTTCTGTCTCACCCACCTCTTTCTGTCATGCCAGAGGAAAGCTGATCTCATCCAGAGATGACATCTGACCCTAGAACACAGTTTCAATCAAAGCTCCGATGACATTTAGGTCTTTGTGAGAGTTTCACCCATTAAGGATCCTAGTCAACTCATCCGTCCACCAGGTGGCGGTAATGAACCATTCATAAAGTAAATGAGGATCCAATAGACAAGTCATCCATCCACCAGGTGGCGGTATTGAACCATTCATAAAGTAAATGAGGATCCAATAGACAAGTCATCCATCCACTAAGTGGCGGTATTGAGACATCCATAAAATGAATGTGGATCCAACAGTCATATGTCCACCAGATAAAATGTAGAGACAGCGTACCTATAACGCTGTAGAAGGGGCACATGAAAATATTCAAGGCTGTGTTTGTTTGTAAATCAACCTGGAATGGTGTTTCTTGTCTGGATTTAAAGAAAACTCTATTTCTTTGCACAGTGCCAGCTGTTTACCCAATGTCATTATTATTTGTTGTTTACACACTGTCATTATTATGTGTTGTTTACCCTCTGTCATTATTATGTGTTGTTTACACACTGTCATTATTATGTGTTGTTCACCCTCTGTCATTATTATGTGTTGTTTACCCTCTGTCATTATTATATGTTGTTTACACACTGTTATTATGTAGGTGTGGTTTACACTCTGTCATTATTACATGTTGTTTACACACTGTTATTATGTAGGTGTGGTTTACACTCTGTCATTATCATGTGTTGTTTACACACTGTTATTATGTAGGTGTGGTTTACACTCTGTCATTATTACATGTTGTTTACACACTGTTATTATGTAGGTGTGGTTTACACTCTGTCATTATTATGTGTTGTTTACACACTGTTATTATGTAGGTGTGGTTTACACTCTGTCATTATTATGTGTTGTTGTCATGCCCTGACAGGGCAGGACTAATTGTGTGGCCTCTAGCCCTCTCTATGCCGTTGTGGGCTCCCCAGTCAGAGCAGCTGCATTCAGTTGACTCTGATTGGGGAGCCTACTTAGGTTCAGTTTGCACCACACCCGGGGTGGTTTATTGTTTGTTTGCTTGTCTCAACAGTCACGGTTTGTCTCTGTTTTATTTCCAATTCATGTGAATACTCTACACGTTTCTTTGTACATGGTTTCATGTTTGTTAGCCCCTTTCATTTGCGTTGTTAGTTCGTGTAGTTTGTATTTGTCTTGTTTGGATTAAATCACCTTTTCTTTACACAAAATGTCAGCGTTTGGTTCGCCCGCACAACACAGCCGTGACAGTTGTTCACACACTGTTATTATGTAAGTGTGGCTTACACTCTGCCTGTATTATACAAACAGTTTAAAAGAAAAGTTTGGAGTGAGGAACAGAACAGTTAAATTTGCAGTGGTCTATACTTCTTTCCCAGAGCTGTAGGTGTTGTTTACACTCTGCCTCTCTTTAAACACCCGGGCGGTGTGTTTGCGATCATTGTCATGCTGAAAGACCCAGCCACTTTTCATCTTCAATACCCTAGCTGATGGAAGGAGGTTTTCACTTAAAATCTCACAATATATGGCCCCATTCATTCTGTCCTTTACACGGATCAGTTGTCCTGGTCCCTTTGCAGAAAAACAGCCCCAAAGCATGATGTTGCCACCCCCATGTTTCACAGTAGGTATGGTGTTCTTGTGATACTCTGGTGTTCTATTATGGTTTAATCTGACCATATGACATTCTCCCAATCTTCTTCTGGATTATCCAAATGCTCTCTAGCGAACTTCAGATGGGCCTGGACATGTACTGGCTTCAGCAGGGGGACACGTCTGGCACTGCAGGATTTGGAGTGTGACTGGTTGAGGTTGTGGACAGGTGTCTTTTATACTGATAACAAGTTCAAACAGGTGCCATTAATACAGGTAACGAGTGGAGGACAGAGAAGCCTCTTAAGCATCTTGCTTGTTTGTAGGTGACCAAATACTTATTTTCCACCATCATTTGCAAATAAATTCATAAAAAATCCTACAATGTGATTTTCTGGATTTTCTTTCTCATTTTGTCTGTCATAATTGAATTGTACCTGTGATGAAAATTACAGGCCTCTCATCTTTTTCAGTTGGAGAACTTCACAATTGGTGGCTGACTAAATACTTTTTTGCCCCACTGTATATAACCCCACCCACCACCCCAAGACCCACCTACAATTTCTGGGTTGATACTTAGGACACTCAAAAATCATGTCCTCATGATTTGAAAATGATTTGAATTTTTTTTTTAGCAAATGCACTTTCGGATCATCTTTGTTTTAGGGCAATAAAAGGAGAAATACTTGACCTATTGAGAACATGGGAATAAAGCCGTGGGACAGTAACTATTTCAAAATCTGCACTCAGATCAAAAGATAAAGGGCTTTTCCCACAAGAACACTGAAGAGGCTGTGAACCAATTGCCGGCTGCTATATTAGTGATACGACAAGTCAATCATACACACTAAAACATCCACCTACCTACAAGTTCAAACAAGCCATCCATTTCCTCTTGGGCGTTTCCTCCTTGGAAATGTTCTGGTATGACGGCTCGTGTTTGGAAATGTTCTGGTATGATGACTCGGGTTTGGAAATGTGCTGGTATGATGACTCGGTTTTGGAAATGTTCTGGTATGATGACTCGGGTTCGGAAATGTTCTGGTATGATGACTCGGGTTCGGAAATGTTCTGGTATGATGACTTGGGTTTGGAAATGTTGGTATGATATGCTGGTATGACAGTTAGCCTCTTGGGGGGTAGATGTCCTGCACGGAGGGGAGATGACAACCAATGATGTGCTCCTCTGTCTTCACCTCCCTCTGCATTCACTCAAAAACATCTAGTCAGTAAGAAATCAATTACATTACCCTGAATTTTACAGTTATCAAATATTTCCTTGAATATGCACAAAGCAAAACAGGAAATCGCAGGCCACAACTCTAAAGGAAGTCTCGCTAGATCCTTAACTATCCTCTATCCCCAGTTCAGCAATAAAGTTAGTCAGTCTGCATTTCAAGTGTCATTCAGGTGTGTCCACATGTTTGGACTGATACTCTAAATAGACAAGGCAAAACTAACTGGTGACGTTGGTATTAAATCATAAAAATAGTTATTTAAGCCCTCAGTTTTTCTTGCATGCAGGTAATTGTTGAGCAGAAGAGTCCAGATCAGGTTTAGTCCAGATCAGGTTGAGTCCAGATAAGGTTGAGTCCAGATCAGGTTGACTACGTGCAAACACAGAGGTTGAGATGGCCTCCTGGGCAGCCGAACCACGCAGACACAACTGGGTGTGTTTCTGAGTGTGTGTGTGTGTGTGTGATAACACTAAAACCTGGTGCATATCAGATGGACTGGGTTTTGATGTACCACTGTGTCTCAGAACCAGATCTATATGGCCGTTTTAATCCAATAGCAAATGACAAGTGTTCTGTAACTGCATTAAGAGAAGCTAATTCAGCCAGGCGAGAAGACCGATTAGCTAGCATCACCAACGTGACCCCCCAAACCCAACCTCCCACACACACACACCGTCACTAAGACACACACACAGTCAACCCATTACTGAGACACACACGCAAAAACACACAGACACTCACCCACACTCACTGAAACACACAGGCACAGAGAAAGAGAGAACGTTAACATGGTTTCCTCACCAATAACTCGGAGCGTCCTTCCTTGCCACCAGACCCACAGTGACCAGGACTGATTCAATAACGATGGGGGGTATTTGTGTCGGGGGCTGTTAGCGTTGACATCTGTGCATGACAATCGTCATGTGTATCATGTTTCTGTGGAAAAGATTCACAAGGTCCGATTTACTACATTTCTCCAAGTCTTGAGGTAGCCTCCTTAGCTTCATCCAAATTAATGAATTGAGAATGTCATGCTCAATTACCAAAAGCTGAATTGCATGAGTAAACTAATTTCCTCTAAGTATTCTGTCCGGATTGCAACAATTGCTTTGATGGCATAATTGCTGAATGAGTCACATGAATTAGCTGGCACTATTTTCCCTAGACGCAATATATTCTGTAACCACCACATCTGTAGATTGTTACGATGTCATCACAAGAACAAATCTAACATGGGAGACTGTTGTTGGTGGGTTGTTTTCAACTGTGGAGTTTACAATCGTAGAGATGCGGGAAAGGGTTTTGAAGAATTCACACACACGCAATGGAAACATGAGGGAAACATGACAACTGCATTTGTATGTTTAGATAGTTGTTTAAACAGTATCTGAGAATACTTTACAAGACAGTAAACACTATATTCCCTTAGGAGTAGTAAATAGATGCAGATTACTACCATTTTTTAAGGGAATTACTGGTAAACTTTGGAAGTATCAGGGCAGTTGAAAAAAGAAGTGTATTGTACTGACCACATTCTCTACGGGGAAAGAAAACTTTGTCAGGTTATTTGAGGTAAACAACTCCAACTTCTTAGTTTGATGCCTTTTCGAGATTTTTCAGGGTTGGGTAGGTTACTTTGTAAAGGTAATCTGTTACAGTTACAAGTTTCATATAATGAGGCATTAGAAGACAAATAGGAATATAACCAATTGTACACCTTTTGCTGGATTAAACAATGTTTACATATGGCCAAAATATGAATTAACATTTTAACCTAATGTGTTATGATGCACAGTGCACCCTTTGGAAAGGGTTTCTAAACCATTGCTTTCTACTTTATATGATTGGGCTACATCTTTACATTTCACACTATGGCCTGTCAGATTTTCAGCCATTTCAATTCATCCAATAACACTTCCAGAATCTGACGTTTTATTTAAACATAACCCAAAATACATCTGTACATTTCAGAGATCCAGAGCAAGCAGAATCCCATGGCCTACCTGTATGGAGTTGAAGTGGCTGCGTCAATCTTTACTAATCTTCTGAAGTCCTAACTGGAAAAGATAAAACACCAGTTATCGCAAATCATTGTTCTAAGAATGATGGGTCGATAGTAGAATAGCTAAAAGACGTTGTATGTGTCGGTTAATGCTATCGTAGATATACTGTGTTTTTAGCAGCCAAAACTGGAGAAATAGCTTCATCGTTCACTAACCTGTTTAAGCGCGCACACCTTAGAGCACATGGCGACAACAGACACAACAACTGAGGAACACAACTGATGTTGCGGTTATAATAACGATGTTTCTAAAATATTAGCCGATTATCCGATAGCAATATTTTATAGTAACGAAAATGATTACAGTTGCTGTTTCTTGTAATCCGTTACGCGGATTCGTTGCTCCACAACTGTGCTTGTGGAACGTTTCCGACCCTGTAGGACCCCGACAACTTCAGGCAGTTCTGGAGTTGGAGGGGAGTCTGATGGGCCAACCAAAAGAACTGGTTACTGGGTGTAGCTCCGGTACCGTAACGGACGACAGGTTGGTCGAATCTGATGGCTGAAGTCCCGCCTCTATTGTTAGTCAGGAACATCGCGTGGAATCTTCCATTACCGGGGTATTAACAGAAAGGTTTGATTTAGCTGTTACACCACAGACACATGTATTCACTTTCTTTAGCCTTTATTCTAACCCTTACCTTAACCTTTTCCCTAAACGTTAACCTTACAAAATAAGCAAGCAGATGCATATCAATGGATAGTTTGTTAAAAGTGTGTCTATAGCATTCTTATCTATAAAACATTGGCAGGTTAGAAATTGGAAGTCTAACCAGCACACACCGACAACACACACACCGACAACACACACACTCATTTTGAAACCTTTTTTCATTACAGTCAAGACGATTCAAATCATCTAAGGATCCTGAATTTCTAGAACCCTATGCCAAGCTGCCCATGACCTCTGACTGCCCATGACCTCTCACATCAGGCCCCCAAGACAACCTGAGAACGTGTGCAATCTGAATGCCCAGTCAGGTTTAAGTCTGGCCAGAGTTACACAGAAGAAAATGACTACTAAATGGATAAACAACAGACACCATTCTTCCACCCCTCTCAGGGAAACATACTCTGCTCAACACTAACTCGTTAGAGTTATCTGTCTCCTGTTGACTGGCAACCCGTTGTGATGTCATTCCCAATGCTCTGCTCTCCTCTGTTACTCCTCGCTTCACTTTTTGCCTCACCTCACCTCCCCTCTTTCTATACTCCTTATCCTCCCTCCCTCCTCAGCTCCATGGCTCTCCACAGGGATGGATCACTTGATATCTGACCTTCCAGACGGCCCACTGAGCCTCGTTATTACATCCTCTAATAGAGTCACCGGGGAAATGTGTTATGCGTCTGTGGCTTGTCTGGGAGCTTGGAATAACCGTTCAGTTGATGGAAGTTTGATGGACACTTTGTTTACATGTAACATTGTACATCGGACCGCTGTGTGGAGTTCTTGATGAATTGTCCATTTACATTCCTTGCGTCTGTTTGAATGACCCATGCAAGGCTGGTCAGATGTGTCTCATGTTGATCACAGTTCATATCACAGCACTGCAGACACGGCCCGGCCCACACCGGACGCCATGTTCCAGAAGAGCAGACAGGATGGCAGAATTCCTCCTCCTTACTCTCCTCCTCTATCCCACTGGTACTGTTGGATCCAGGCCACGACAAACAGCTTGTTGCTGAGGATGATGGGAATGGGTGAGGCATGACCAGTGGAATGTCCAGAACTAATGAATGGGAGGGATGTCAACAGGACAGAACAATACGGTACTAGAACCAGACACTACTAACAGAACCAGACTAAACTAACAGAACCAAAGAACCAGACCCAGGTACCAACACAACCACAGAACAAAACATTACTAACTATACAGTATTAACAGAACCAGACAATACTATCAGAACTCCAAAACAAGACACTACCAACAGAACCAAAGAACCAGACACTACTAACAGAACCAGACACTACTAACAGAACCAAAGAACCAGACACTACTAACAGAACCAGACACTACTAACGGAACCATGGGCTACATACAGATCCATAAAACTGATAATTCTGACAGAACCAGACACTACTAACAGATCCAGACACTACTAACAGAACCACAGGACCTGGACACGACTGCCAGAAACAAATGAAAACATGTTAACGTTCTAAAACAGAGCTGAAACAAGTTCAGTTTCTAAAACAGTTCATTCTGAAAAAAGGTCATATTGTAAAGTTATATTGGTGCTGTGAACTGAAAGAAATCAAATTTGATTCCAGATTTTAATCTCAGTGAGGTAGAGTAGTGGTCAATAGGATTTCATTAGTTTTACATTATAAAATGATGCTCTGTTTTATATTGAGTCTTCTCTGTTCAATGACTGCAGTTCAATTGGAAAGCCTGCTTCAGCCGAGAGGACACGTCTATTCCTTGTCAGCCAGGGCCCTCTAGGGATGTCAGTAATGCAGACTTATTTCTTGCCCCCCCACACACACACACATTGTTGTTAGCAGATTTGAGGAGAAAGCTAATTCCAGAGCACATGACCACCCTCTCTGTATGAATACTCTTTGAATGAATAGTCTTTGCCATTCTAGATGATTCCATTTGTGGTCTGTATTAGGTCAACATGTGGATGTTACCATTAAATATAGAACATTCACCAATTTCATTTGTAGTTGTACGGCCTACATACATGTAGCAGGGCTTCCTCTAAGAACATGTCTCACCGGACAATGTGAAAGGCTGCAGCAAAACATCCTGGACGCTTATAGCTTCCAGCCCGGTGAACTTATTAAAATAATATTCATTCTATTTATGTTTTGTATATGTTAGCCAAGTCCTTTATACAATAAAATAAAGTCCTAAACAATGTTTTTATAACATAGGTTCTAATGGAGAGCAAAACCCTTCCCATTGCTTCTTCCCAGCTCAATGAATAGAGAAATCCATCGATAGCTGAACAGTAATAAATGTACCAGATGTTGGTTGGACCAGAGTGTTTTGCTGGCGGACAATAACGCAGCTGGTGTCAGGAAACGCGTACAATGAGAGACGATGGCTGCTTCATTTCTGTGTGGGGCACACTCAGTGTCTGCTTCATTTCTTTGTGGGGCACACTCAGTGTCTGCTTCATTTCTTTGTGGGGCACACTCAGTGTCTGCGATCGATCTAGGCCTGCTCAAGGTGAGCTACAGCTGTTGGGAATTACAAACTGCCCTTTGAGTTGCTTACAATAAGCATTAGCCTGGTTACAGTTTTCAACCAAAAGACAGTATCTTGAGGCCATTTTTATAAATTACTTTATTAGGAGACAATCCCCTCTCTGTTGGTACACTCTAAATCTGTGTAATTAAGGCTGGTTACTGGTTTTGCAAAGCTGAGGTAAACTTCAATGAACTCCCTTATGAGGTTTTGCGAGAAGTTTGAACATTTAGAAAACTAAAAACAAATCTACGTTTCTTCCTTTAATAGTGTTCCTTTTCTTTTTTTCATCTTCTCAAACCGACTAAAAGAAGCCCTGATATATGAGTTTGTCTCAAAATCTATAAAACATTGTTTGAGAGTACAGTAACCTCTCACTTAACAAAATAAATAATATGTTTTGCTTCTGTGTTGTATTTGTGTTTTTTCATCAATATGATTAAATATATTTATGGTAGTAATGTTCTTCCATTGTTGCAAATATTCGCTTTTCTTTAGTAAACAGCCAAACCTGACAGGACACACACACACCCACACACCAAAACGCCATGCACACACAGAGGACAAATACACACACCATTGCTGACACAAAGGTTGACAAATAAGCATAATAACAGAGAAGATACTTTAACACGCAACTTCAATGACACAACCTAGGTCGCAGGCAACATTAACTTTCTACGTTTGGCTTATTTGTGTCATTTGTCTCCTCTGTCTGGGCTGTTTGTTTGTCCTCTAAAGCCCAGTAAAGTTCCAGAAAGAACACATTGTTTGCTGGACTCTTTATAGAGGTGAACCCAGTCACATTGCTACTCATACATTTAATGGTACTGGGAACATTTGAGTAGTAGTCATTTAAAAAAGAATTCACTTGGAAAATTAGTAAGTGGATTTTGGAGATTTTGAGATTTTTTTAACAATTATAGAGGCTAATCTCTGGGAACAGTCTTGTTCACTCTCTTTTTCCATCTTTCCATCTCTCTCTTTTTTCACTCCTCTTTCTTTATCTCTCTGTGTGTCTCTTTCTCTGTAGATTGTACCATCAGTGTGTCCATATCCTGTTTGTGCTGCAGATCTGTCTTCAACATGCCAGTCTGTTTGGAATGATTAACAGCAGCACCGTTGTCACATTGCTCTGGTACCCTGGGGTCAACCGGTTCCATGACGTTGAGGATGACCTGTGAGTGAGCCGAGGCCATCCTAGAACCAGGAAATGCACGAGGGGGGCATGTTGAAAGGTTCTACATGACTATCACATTTCATAGGTCCTATTCATGTGGGATTTAGCAAACACATTACATGCCTTGTGCAAATCTCTGTGGCAACTTATCAGAAATCTGCTCAAAACTGATTTTCTAAGTGTCTCAACCAATGAGTATAGTCTAGTAAAGCTAGCTTTGCAACGTCATGTATGGTTTTGCTATCGGTATAAATATAAATTATTAATGGGTTAAGTTAATATGAATTATATTTACTGTAATGTACTGTTGGGTAGAGACAACACATACACTGTATTATTAGGGTTAGGTAAAGTTAATGTATACCAGTTATTAATAGGGGTTATTATAAGGGTAGGTAGAACTTATGTATGCTAATTATTATTAGGGTTTATTAATACTGTGGTTGTCAAACTTATCCACGCCCTTTTTATTGTGTAACAACCACAAAATAGAAATGCAATTAATGCTGGGGTCTTGTTGTCAATGGGAAGAAATAAAATGTACAAATTGTTACTTTAATTAATGATTAAAACCAAAAATGTTACCCTCCTGCTAATGTGTTTTGACCTTTGTTTTTCAGTCTTGCCATATGCTTCGAGTCAGTTCAGTAAAAATGCTCCTTTACACAACCTAACACAGTATTGTCTTTCTGTGTCAGGTGTTTTGCTGTGACCTTTAACACTGCAGAGCTGGCTATCTAGCTGGTTGAAAGGTGATGTGGGTCTGTATGGATTGTCTTTCTCACTGGCTAAGTGGCTGTCTGTCTATATGTCAGCTAGTGCTTATGCCTTTAGTTATATACCCTATCGGCTTATCCTTACGTCCACAAAGTTGTGAGAAATTAGGCAAAAAAAGTATATAGCCCCAAATCTTCAAATCATTGTTCAAATCTCGGCTGCAGCATACAATCAACCCCAGAGATGTCTGACAGGCTGCCGTCGAACGACGTGATGACATATCCATGTTGAATGTAAATATATATTTATATTATTATATATTTACATTCCACATGTATATATATTAGGGCTGGGGGAGTTAACAGGTTAATCTTAATTTGAAACGTTTGACGCATTTTATTTGAAACGTTTAACATGTTAAAATCCCAAAGCAGACTTCATGGAGTTGCAAAGGAAGAAAATTGGGTGAAATTATATGGTTCTCCAGACTGAAAAGTCTTGATGTCATTGGTGAAAATGGCAGCAGAGATCCCAACCTAATAGCAGATATGTAATCAGGAAATGAGCCATAGAAATAGAAACATATTCATGATATCTAAGTGGAGAGAAGGCTTCATGTGCCAAGTGGCTCCCTCCTTATGTTGCACACCGCTTTCCATCAGGATCCTTGGGGCTACAACCAGACGCGGACCGAAACAAGGGCCCTAAATAGGGGACAGGGAGGCTTCTAGTTTCTCCTTATTAAACCCCAGATAC
>JACXGK010008489.1:5795-22381 GCA_016801125.1 Novumbra hubbsi | reverse complement strand
GGATGCATGATGGGGTGTGTGTGCAGGGACATTGTGGAGCGGATGCATGATGGGGTGTGCGTGCAGGGACATTGTGGAGCGGATGCATGATGGGGTGTGTGTGCAGGGACATTGTGGAGCGGATGCATGTGCATGATGGGGTGTGTGTGCAGGGACATTGTGGAGCGGACGCGTGATCGGTGGACACATCAGGACTCAACGTGAAAACACTGGTTGGGTAATGGGCGGTTGGGCGCGGCCCGTGTCCTATCATGTTGTTAGATGTGGGGAAGCTGCGGCGATACTCAGACCCTGCTCAGCGGTCGGACGCCTGCTTGGAGGGACCTGGTGGGCGTTATTATTTAGCATAGCAAGCTGGCTTTTGGGGACAATAAATCCACTCTAGCATTTGAAACCCATATGGCCAAACAACTCTCCCGAGGACCCTCACATAGTGTCAGTTCTATTCTTAAGGGGCCCCATTTTAGCTATATAACAATTATCTTTGTTTTTTTGTAAAGAAAATTGCACACACAAAAAACAAGTGGACTTATGGACCAGCCCATCTGTCATTAATTTTACTGACACCAGCTTTCCTAAATTTTTTTCTGTTGCCAAGACCAGAGATTTTGTAAATCGTTTGATCTTGTGGCTCAGAACACTCTTAATGAATGGACTGTGCCTTAATACTTAAAGACTGAATCCCCACACTGGTTGAATATCCTTTTTTCAAAATGGAATTAATCGTGATCTGTTGTTTTAAAAATGATTCCCCCAGCTTCTACTCCATCTGGGTGCAGAAACACTGCAGCTAGCTAGCAAGTTTGCTAGCACAACAACTCAGACACAGTTGGCCACTCATATCATCATACATTGTAGACATTCTCAAGCCTTCTACATCACGTGAGATATTACACCCTCTGCAACCTGTAAACCACAGTCTTGTGACTAGTACCTAGCATAGCTGACAAACATTTGGGAAATGGATAGATCAATGTTTTGTTACACATGAACGTGTAAGCAAATTATAGATTGGACATTTCCTTACAGGACTATCTGCTGTTTACTTTTTTGGCACTAATTTGGCAATGCCCAAATAAACGATGAAAGTGTGTGCAACAATGTATATGAACTGTAATTGTGTTTAATAAACAATACAGAAAGAAATTACGCCCTGAATAATGACGTGTAGCATTTGTAATGAAACACTAGATATGAAGATGGACAGCATGTGCAAATGTAACTACATTTTAAAGGATGAGATAATGCATGAATCAAACGTGGAATGACTTTGAAATGTTGAATGTGTAGCTTCTGTGAAGATGTTAATTGAACATGTCTTTCATCTCTCTTTATACCCTGGAGTAATAATTATTTTTCAGCCTCAGATTACCACGACTTTGGTTATGATTCTGGATAGCTGAGCACCTGTAAATAGTGGAAAGACTTTTAGATACAATGTCCAACTTTAACATTTTTATTTTATTTTTACTTGCGACCCTCGGCTTCATCTGCCAACCTTCATAAACTACTACGTTCTTGTTTATATGAATGTCTTCAAAGGAGGTTGAGTGGGTCCCTTACACAAGGAGGTTGAAGGGGTCCCTTACACAAGGAGGTTGAGTGGGTCCCTTACACAAGGAGGTTGAAGGGGTCCCTTACACAAGGAGGTTGAGTGGGTCCCTTACACAAGGAGGTTGAAGGGGTCCCTTACACAAGGAGGTTGAAGGGGTCCCTTACACAAGGAGGTTGAGTGGGTCCCTTACACAAGGAGGTTGAGGGGGTCCCTTACACAAGGAGGTTGAGGGGCCCCTTGCAATTGGACAACAGTTTTTTGTGTCCATTCATGCCCGTCAGGCTTCGTCCCTGACTACTGCCAGGTTTGGAGTATATTGTCGGGAAACATTTCATGACTCTAGCGAGTTCACCAAACATATCGAAGCGTAGCATCAGACATCACAGATGGGGGTAAAAAAGAATGTACACAGTGTGCACTAATTTACTGTTACTCACGTGGGCAACTTCTTGGATGAATCTCAACCCGCTTTGTACCCCACGACATAGGGTACAGGACAAAACATAAAAGGACTGTTCAGGAGAAGCTTCACTGCAGCCTTGCTTGTCCCCTTCAGGACAGAACATGGAAAACCTGACGGTCCAAATCTTCGAGAGCAACCCTTTCACCGCCGGGCGCCTCTACGCAGACGCTTGGGGCAGAGCTCAGCAGTAAGACCCTGCCTGCCACTCCCATCCATCCAATCAGAATTTGATCCTCTAATCAATGATCAAACTTAAATGTTTAGAATGACGGTCCCATCCTGGTTCCAGGACAAACACAAAGAGCAGAGACAGTTGCCACAGCGGACGGATGAAGCTCACTAATAATGACCTCTTCAAGACACCCCCCTATTGTCACAACCGAGCCTCCGAGAGCCTGACCACTCAATCAACAAACTTTGGTAATACTGCGTGCCGTTTTTGATCTGTTTGAGGGGTGATATGGCCTTTATGGCTACTATATTATTAACATATATGTATATATTCAATATTCCATATGAATGTTATGAAAGTTTATATAAATAAACTAGTTAACAAGCAAGAATAACAATGGAAAAAGAACATTAAGAAAAGGTAGAATAGTTCTTAATCTCATTAAAAAAACATTTGTATATGGAGATCAGTGAGGCACGCTGCAATGTTGTAAGCAAATGAAATACAAAGAGAGGGGAAGCAAGCAAAAAGAGACAAGTTAGGTTATTGAGTACAGAAGATATCATTAGGATTTCCCCCTAAACATGCATGAAAATGCAACCCAATAATACTTATTTAAAAATGGCAATATGTTTTAGTTTCTAGCAGCGGTTGTTATTCTTATCCCCGATCACCCACTTGAGTTATTTCATCTTATCTTGATAAACCTGTGTGTTAGCTCGACAGCTCGCTGGATTTTATAGAGTATCTGCAAAGGCTCTACAACTGCCCCGCCCATCTCGACAACCCTCCGCCCCCCTCGACAACCCTCCGCCCCCCACTAGAACCCCCAGCCCCCTCCTGCCCTCTGAAGAAAATGATCTGTGTGAGATGACGGAATGGAGGAAAACAGAAGACTCTTAAAGAGACTGGATAAGGAATGCTGAGACAAATATAAAAGACAAACAAAGTGAGTCAAAGAATGCAGTGCATCTCTACTGCCTGGCAAAAGGACAGAGCTTTATGTTTCTACTCCAAAATGATTTTTTTTGTCTAGACAGTCATGCATTTCTGAAATTTCATGATATTATACTCTGATAAACTGTCTGGTGGCTTTGCAAATAAATAAAATACCTCAATAATCCTACCATTCCAAAAACCGGCCATTCCAAAAAAAAAAATGTATTTTTGACCAAATATCTAGTTTTCTGGACTGTATCGATGCTGAGTAATAAAGTGGAAGAAAAGTGGTTGAGAGCCAGAGGGGAGAATGAAAGCACAGCGCAGAATGGGGTTCTGTTTGAAGAGGGGTCACAAAACATAGCCCCTATTTCATAATTTTAGTTTTAATAGAAATAAAATACCAAAACAAAAATACTGCAAACCCATCTGAGAACTGTAATTTGGACCAATCAAGGTGATTTCGAAAAATGCAGGTAACTAACTGAAAGAGACAGCAAAAGACAGATGAGTATAGTGAGTTAAAAGGCAAAAAGGTTCGGAACAAGGAATGGAGCAATGTAGAGAAAAGGGAGATATAATCGGAGAAAATAATAAGATGATGATACGGAGTAGAGATACGGAGTAGAGATACGGAGTAGAGATACGGAGTAGAAAATGGCAGCAACAAAAGTAATTTGCCAAAAAGTTTTACCAGCCAAATGGGAACAAGTGAAACGAAAGAAGTGGAGGAGAGAGACAGTTGTGGAGGTGGGAACACGAGGAGAAGATGAGGAGAAAGAGACTTGTGGAGTTGGGAACAGGGAGGAGAAGAGGAGAGGCTGTTGTGGAGGTGGGAACGGGGAGGAGAAGAGGAGGGTGCGAGATAGGGAGGTGGAGAGTGAGGGGGCAATCTCCCCGTCACTGTCCCCACACCCATCAGTTTACGCTGATCTGTTTCCCAGTGCTTCATGTGCCGCTTGCCAGCTGTCAGAGGGCCTGCTCTGGGCACAGCCACTGATGAGAGGCACCAGCCCTCATCCTGCAATCGTCCCATCGGCCTAATATGTCACGGATGACTGTGCCGGGCTTTGCTGCTAGCTTTTGGGGTGGATGCGATGCCTTGCGACTGTACTGCGTCGGCCATCTTTCCGGCCCCTTATCAGAAGGGTGCTAATTAACACGGCACTAATTAGCTTCGGCTATTAGCAACAAACTTCTGCGACTTTCTCGTATGGCCAGGTTAAGAAGAGATAAGGGGATGTTATCTTTTGCGTGGCCTCTCTCCAAGCTATTGCGTCACGTTTCTTTTTCAACTGATTAAGAGTAAATGCGCACACGCTCGATGAGTTTCCCAGCATGACCTGGAGAAACAGGGATTTGGAGTGATTTCTGTTTGAATATGCTGAGCATTTTTTGTTTTGGAGCAACTGTTTTGGTTTACGAGCAACTTCAGAGAACTATTTCCACCCAGAAAAGTGTTTGATACAAATGGTTTCTAATTAATCATATACACACTACCAAGCACACAGTCAAAATATCTAGATTTGGGGGGCAGGGTAAATGTAGATTGGCAAAAATACATGATTCTGTGTTTTCTCTCCCCCTAGCCATTCGCCTTTGAGTGGGAAATGGAATAAACAATGTGCTTTAACTTTGAAGTTAGCTCTTTAGCTAGAACATATTAGTCTAACTGGGGACATGAACATCTTTATTTTGGATCAATTAAAGTTGGTCAGGAGACTAGTGGCAGAGGATAATTTTCTTAAATTTCTTTTTTCTTTTTATTAAGATAGATGTGTTTATTCTTTTGTTTCACAAAAAATTCATCAGGTGCAGTTCTTTGAGGTTGGGTGTGTGAATAGGTCATTATTCTGTTTACTTCGAATGAGATGTCAGGGTTTTTACGATGGATCACAAAGTCATTTTGAATTGCGATTTGAGTCATTACAGCATGCTCTCCCCCCAAATGTCACAGATGTCTTAACCTTTCAACATCAAAATAATAAATGCAAGACTTAGTGATACTGTTACTCACTAAAATTGAACACAAAGCTGTCAGAATACAGCATTTCACAGCTGAAGACTTGAAAGAATCGAATGGAATGCCTGAGGCCAGAATCAGAACGCCCCTTACCTGAAGTGCATCCAACAGCGCAATGTGATGGAACTGGAGGTCTTTAAATGTTTTTTATTCTTCTTAATCTTTGGCCTCATCCAAAGAGCTCAACTGCAACTCAATGCTCATTTGGTTTGACCATGGTCTGAATTTGAATTATTGGTCATGAACAAAAACACTGGCTTGCACAGAACAATTTCTGACCCCAGTGGTGTCCATCATTCATAAATGAAAGAAGTTTGGAACCACCAGGACTCTAATAGTTGGCCACCTGGCCAAACTGAGCGTTCGGGGAGAAGGGCCTTAGTCAAGGAGGTGACCAAGAACCCGATGGTCACTCTGACAGAGCTCCAGCGTTGCTCTGTGAAGAGAGGAGAACCTTCTGGAAGGACAACCATCTCTGCAGCACTCCACCAACCAGGCCTGTATGGTAGAGTGGCCAGACGGAAGCCACTCTTCTGTAAAAGGCACACAACAGCCCGCCTGGAGTATGCCAAAAGGCATCTAAAGGACTGTCAGACCATGAGAAACAACATTTTCTGGTCTGATAAAACAAATATTGAACCCTTTGGCCTGAATGCCAAGCGTCATGTCTAGAGGAAACAAGGCACCACTCATCACCATCGCCAATAGCATCCCTACAGTGAAGAATGGTGGTGGCAGCATTATGCTGTGGTGATGTTTTTCAGCTGCAGGACCTGGGAAACTAGTCAGTTGATGTTGTCATTTTAATTTGCATCAAAACAGGAGATATTGATTTACAATCTCTTATGCCTTCTAACTGGACAGATTGATATCACTGAAGTCTAGTTGACTTGGTGTTACACTGTGAAGATAACATGTTCCCTTATTTTCTGGGAGCATTGTGTATACACTTGAATGTTTTACTCGTTTTTATCTAATCTGAAAAATATTTAACTTATCAATGTTTTTCAATGCAGCATGGAAATGTTAATGCGAGATTCATGCAGGTGTGCGATTCTTTTTAAATGGCTTCTTTATGATGCATCATTAACTCAAATGTAATCAGGCCAGCGGTTATGAGATATTACATGTGATAATGCTCGTATGAAGACTGATCCTGCCTTATTTCCTTGTGAGCGGACTTTCCTCCACTACCCCCACCTCTGCTGGTAGTGTGATCTCTTTTACCTCGAGGTCATGACATTACAAACAAAGAAACTGTTTTCGCTTTTGTCCTGACCTGAATGTTTCAACAAGCCCCATTAATCACGTCCTCAATGCACTGCCTCTTATCTACAACAGCCCCTCTCAGCAATGTTTGTTTGACGTATTAGGGGGTTGTTGCCGTGATGGATTGAATTACTTGAATAATACTTTTATCCAATTAATGTTCCCTCATGCAATTAATCAGCTGGCTGGGGTTAAGTCCGCTTGGTTGTCCGGACTGAGGCAGGCAGGTTCCAGGGGCCCTGGCTGCGAAATATTTTTGTTTTAATCATTACATTTACTCACCATCCTCCCATTCACACACCTGGGGTTTTATCTACTCTTTCCTCTTTTTTTCACCATCCTCCCGTACACACACCTGGTGTACTGTCTTCTCTTGTACGGTGCACAATCGCTCTTCTGCTTAGAGCACATTGCAAGTTTTTTTTATGCCAAATACAAATAGCCTTCTGTGGCGTTCGGAAGAACATACAGCTCCAGCTAGATAATATGAAGAAACCTCAATTTTGTTGTGGTTGTTGTAATTGTTGTAAAGAGCTAAAAAGAAATGGGCATGGAAAGATGTTATGCTTTAGACAGATACTAGTTTGAAAAATGTAAGAAGTCAGCCTTGGGCACCTTGTTGTTTTTTGCCGTGTGCATGAAAACTGTTTACAACTCTATAAACTGTATGATGAAAAACACTGCGTTTTAAACCCCAAGCAATTATAGATGCCTTCTCTGTCCTACTGGGAAACATGATGTTAACCAATGATGTTCCAATTTATCTTTCACAGGTTTTGCCCGCTCTGTGCCTGAACCATCCAAAAGATTTCTGGAACGGAGTCTTGGCCAATTAAGTCCCCTGAAGGATACTGGACCCTGGTTCTGGAATTGAGTGACAGAAGATGTGAACTGGATCATAAACATCCCTAGGATCCTCTTCCTGGAGGAAAGCCTTCTCAGCACCAGAGTTCTTGAATTCCAGGGTTTTTGTTGAAATCCTGTACATGAGTGAGAATGTAACAATATATTGTCAAAGATAATATTCAAGCATTTTAGTGAGAAGATAAGAGTTACCCAAGGCTATTTGTAATATTTGGACACTGTTTTACCACCCAATTTTTCTGTGAAAGTTATATTAATACTATTTTGGTTGTTAAAGATCCTATCATCTGAAATATAGATTTTATCTCACGAACTGTTTTACAAAGATAACATATGGGAAAGCTGGTCTTGGCCATTTGTTTCCTCTTGTACAGTAATAATAATAGTAATTATAATACTAATATTGGACATCTATTTTGGCCAAATGCATTTGCCTCAAGTGTAGACAGGGGAGATATTTCCGAAAAAACCCAATGGTGACATTCACAGGGCAAAGTTAAGGTTTGTTCAAAATGATTTGTAAAAGTTGAATCCGCACATGGAAGAGCATTTGTTTGCCTTTCTAATATCATGGCGGATGAAGAAAGGCCCTGTGCCCTGAGACAGAACTATTTAAGACAATAGAAGTTTAATCTGAACAGATTCATGTGCAAGTCTCCTCTGCAAGGGGAAAAACATTTGATTGCCTTTTCTAATTTCATGGCGTGCAATGAAATGCTTTGCATTCTGAGACGGAACGACTTAAGACAATAACATGCTTGAGAATCTGGTGGATTAATTAAAGTGTCCTAGTAGAGATATTTCACATTACTGGCTGGCAGACTCTCCAACTCTTCAGGAATCCCTGTCACATGTAGAGCCGAGCAGGATTTTACAAAATGGCTCCCTCTTGGAGACCGGGAGCTTGTAGCATGTTGGTGGCACTTTGGCTTCTGCACTGCTGTGGTCGTGGATGGTCAGAGACCACGAGGACTAGCGGCATGGCCAAGGGGGAAACTAAAGAGCAGGAGCTCCTGTCCCATGACAGAGTGAAGAGAGGATGGGTGTGGAACCAGTTTTTCGTGGTGGAGGAATATACGGGGACAGAACCGCTCTACGTTGGAAAGGTAGGCCTGCTGTATGTCGGTGTGTTTGAGGGGACAGCATGAACCTAAGACTTAATAGCACAGCGTATTAAATGTACATTTGACGCAGACAGCTAAAAGAACAAAAGCATGATCTCTCATACCCGTGTTTGTTCAAATTCAGCTGAATCATCGATTGATTGTTATTGTTATTTCGGTTGCGCGGGGAAGTTGGACAAACAGAACAGTAGGACGAACACACAGACACTCAGACAGATGGACAAACGAACGGACAATCAAACGGATGAACCGACCATGTGTGAGCAAGGATTGTCTTAAAATAATGAGCTAGTTGGAAAGGGAAGGAGAACAAAAAGGCGATGGAGGCCCCGGATTCACGCATTTCGAAGTGATTCATTACCAGAGAGCGTGGCGGGGCCTTGATATATACATGCTTCGGAGGCCTAGCAGGGGGGACAGAAAGAGAGATGATATTATTCATAAAATTACCCAGAGTTATTGGTCTCCGCAAGGCTGGGGCACAAGCCAGGACTATTAATAGGTGCGGGGTAGTGGCGTCGCTGGACTCATCCATTGCTAAGGATATCAAATACTTTAATTAGAGCAATAGGATTAAATAGGACCACCGTTCTGTTTTTTTATCAGCACAAGACATTTAGTGCAATTTTTTATTTTTACTTCTTCCAACAACTCAGCAGAGATGCCAAGGTTGTCCTGTCGCTAACCGTTGATCTGATAATGATATACGCATTTCCCTAAATGGTCACACACATCACTAGAAACTGGCATTTCTTTTTCGATGCATCTGGGCAATGCAATTCCTTGGTCTTATATGACCACTCCCTTTTCTCCTACTTTCGCCTGCCACGTTGCTTTTATGTTCAGTATCTGGCCTACTGCTGTACACCACAGCAGACCAATGGGGTTCAAAACAAACTCATGACTTACACAGAACACGGTTGCTGTTCCATTTCCTTTCCCGCAGATTGAAAACATCCAATCTAAAGCTTTACTTTCCATAGAGAGCTATTGTGGAGGTGCAGAAAAGATGTACCTCTGAGCTACTTCTCAGCCTCATTTCATCCCAAGGCCTCCTTTTGAAACTCACACGTCGTGCACTGCAGATGTGTATGTTCCTACACATTCCTTCTGATCCTTAAAATGTACTTCTGATTCCATTTTAATTTGCATTCGAAAGCTTAATGTTTTGATCATCCAATTCGCAGCATTAGACAAACTTACGAAAAAAAGTCCAACAAGGTCCTAATTGTTTCAAAACGTTGTATTTTGGGTATGCTAATGTCCCTCATCCAGGGCTTTCAACATAGTGTTTTAATTGGCATACATGTATGGGACGCGCTATTACATGGTGTACGTTTATTCTTTACTCAATGATCTCATCGGTTGGGATTTGAACTCTGGGTTCACGGCATCCCGATCTTCCAGCTGCGTCTCCGGCTCAACGACTGGTTTCAGCTGAATGCCAACACATTGCGCCTTAAAGTATGTCTCATTCACGCTAAAAACAAAACACTCAATGAAGAAATCTTCATTAGATTAATCAAAACAGAGCTACAAATGTCCCTCAACATTACAAAACAGTGGAAACCCACACTCAAATTAGTAAATAAAATCAATGATTTGAGAATACGACAAACTCAATTAGCAGAAAAGATAGGAGAAGTTTTTAAGAGATACATGTACAGAAGACTGGAACCCTACATACTGAATCTAGAGGTTCTGAACCAATAGAACATGATACGACACAATACCATACATTATTTGTTCAAATATATCAAAAGTTCAACTAACACCATACACGTTAGAGCACATTTTTTTTTTAAACATGATTATGCTGTGAAAATCTAAAATGCAAATGAGAAGGAGAAGATAAGTGGATTTAGTGAATTGTGAGGCAACAAACTGTGATTGTGGTGGAGATGAACCATCCGACAGCAGCTGGTTGCCCGTTTGAATCATCCACAGTGCCATTTGGTTGGGCAAACGCAAAATTATTACATTACCAAGGGTGGGCATAAAATTGTCCATTGAATCAAACTTAGTGTTGAAAAGTCATGTGGAAACCAGCCTCAACGAGGGTACCCAGCAAATGGATCCTTCAATCACTGCCACAACCTGCACTGAAGCTGACGGTTGGGCAGGACATATTTATCATTCAGACCACCTTAATCATATAAACTGGCACAGCAACCTCAGTAATAGGTGAAAAATGACTAAAACACTAAAAGATTGGATTAGTTTAGAAAAATGTATGTTATTAGTATTTGTAGCATCGGAATAATTCAATAATGCACTTACAAAGGTTTTGAAACAAATAATTCTGGAAATAAAACTGCAACAGACGATGGGAAATGATGACAGTGGATTTCAGCAAACGTACGTTTATTGTTTTACTCAATGAGGTCTTAAAGAAATGTTGCTCGCTGTTTGTTGATTTAACATTCAATAAGACTAGTAGCTGCAATGTGATTGTGAGCTTGTGCTACATCAGGGTTGTAGCTGACCTAAAAACGTCTGGCCTTCTGAATGCCAACATGAATACGTAAATCATCTTTAATTTCTTGTATATTTAAAGTCCACCCAGCTTACACAATCAACAAAAACTGATTAAGCAATGGTTCAGTTGGAGTATATCTTTTTAACTTTTGTGAACTCATGATTTAGGATTCTAACTGGAGTTTTTGTATTCAGCTTATTGTAAGCGAGGGCAGTAGTGATCATGCATTCATACATTACTTACATTTTGTTTCCACTTAGTTTATAAAATAATACTATTTAATCAAAATTGGTTATGTGTAGTTTTCTTACTTTGTTGGTCTGAGTTTAGTTAATTACACATAGATTTATCGAACAATCATTCTGGCTCAAACAATAAAACAATATGCATTTTTTGGAGATAACGGTCAACTTTCTCTGTAATTTTGCTTTTGGTAAATGCCAGACTGATAACATGGCAACAGTTTATTTTTGTTCTTGTTCATAGACAGTATTACCTCACTGATTGGCTGTGATAGTAAAGTTGTCTTTTGCGTGTTGTATCAGGATGTGTGTAGGAAGTGTTTGATCATATACATCTATTTAAATAATTCCTTTTGGCATAAAGTTCCAAGCACAATTACAACAATGTGGTCTGGTCGGAAATCACAGCACTATAATCAGAAAAAAAGAATGCAGTCTTAAGAAGTGAAGTTCTATATTAGGGAATTCATTTTTTGGAAGATGTGAAGGAATACTTTTCTTTTTGCCCAGTTAATTTAACCATTGTGGCTCGGTTCCTCTCTTTCCCACATTCTGTACTTTCTCACATACCTTTTTATCTCTTCGTCTGAATTCACCTCATTTCTGTGACTTTGAAGCAGCCTTCTCAAATCACTTAGATTGAATTGAACGGCGGTGCCACAGGCGCGATATGGCATCAGATAGTCTTAATTAGAAAGGAATCAGATACTGTTGATTAGCCTCCGTCTCTCAGACTCCGGCTGGCGGTTTCTCCATGTCACGCCGGTTCCCCGTGCCCGAGTGTGATGTAGCTCCCCTTCATCCGTCTAATTTGTGATGCCCTTCATTCGGGTGGCTTTGCCCTGGTCCCAAGCGACACCTTTGGTTCTTGTTAGTCCACTGACCCCTGTTTGGCAGGTCAGTTCTATATCCCATTGAACCGCCGTTCTTCTCTAAGTCAGCCTGCAGCGTGTGTGTGTGTGTCCAGTTAGTGTGCATCCAGTATATATGTTCAGTGTGTATGTTCAGTGTGTATGTCCAGCGTGTATATCAAGTCTATCCAGTGCGTTTGTGTGTATCTAGTGTGTATGTATATATCCAATGTGTATGTGTATATCCGGTGTGTATGTGTATATCTGGTGTGTATGTGCATATCCAGTGTATTTGTGTATATCCAGTGTGTATGTGTATTTCCAGTCTGTTTGTGTATATCCATTGTGTATTTGCATATCCAGTGTGTTTGTGTATATCCAGTGTGTATGTGTATATCCAGTGTGTTTGTGTATATCCAGTGTCTATGTGCATATCCAGTGTGTTTGTGTGTATCCAGTGTCTATATGCATATCCAGTGTGTTTGTGTATATCCAGAGTGTATGTCCATATCCAGTGTGTTTGTGTATATCCAGTGTGTTTGTGTATATCCAGAGTGTATGTGCATATCCAGTGTGTATGTGCATATCCAGTGTGTTTGTGTATATCCAGTGTGCTAGTATACACTGGATCTGCAAGTACGTGGCATCTTGGACCGGTTGGACGGGGACTGCCAGCAGCTATCAGTCCAGGTAGTCCTGACTGGGTTTCTACGGATGGAGTGAGTGGGTAAGTGACTAAGTGATTGAGCGTGGTGAGGGAGTGAATTAGTTAGCCTGCGAGTTAGCGGATGACTGAGAAAATTATGTACATTTGCTGTTGTAGAGGACCGGCTAAAGAGGTCTTACATCAGCACCACTCTGCTCCGATCTTGACAGTCAGACCTACTGCAGGCCTAGGGTTCATCCCAAACGGCGCCCTATTCCCAACCCAGAGCACTCACTCTGACCCGGGGGCACGGCAGGGCTCCAAAGGAGTGCGCGCCGTATTGAGAACGGGGTGTCATTTAGGACGCGTCCGCTGTGTTTGGTTGCGGGGGAGTTTAGCGAGCGCTGGCGTGTTGACACGGCTGCTGGTTATGATTGCTGAGCATTAAGTGGAGCCCGGGCTCTGACCTCACGCTGGAAAGGCTGTGGCGTTGCTCGGCTCCGCATCAGTCCGCCAAGCGCAGACTGATGGATGGGCACATCCGGCCTGGAGGGAGAGGACCGGCGTAGTCCGGGAAACAGGCTCCTTGTGCCATGTCTTTTCGGGGGATTTGGGAGGGAAATGGTTTCTGTGTTAAGGGACGGCAGGCTGTGTAGTCTGTATGGACGAGGTGTGTGTGAGGTTTTATGAGTACTTGTGTGTGTTTGTGTGTGTGTGTGTGCACGTGACCTAAATGGGAGATGTGGACAAAAATCCATACCGGGATGAATTGCCTGAGAATAGACTAGTGTTCAAAAGAGGTGGTCACTTGTCCTCGTTGTTGAATGAAAAGCTCATTTTGGTTCATTAAAATAACATAGAGAAATACAGTGTAGACATTGTTAATGTTGCAAATGACTATTGCAGCTGGAAACGACAGATTTTCTAATGGAATATCTACAGCTTCTTCCCATCGGCAGCTGGCCTCATCAACAAGGCCAGACAACCCTCACTGACCCCCTCTGCCCCATAACTTAACTCATAACTTCAATTCTACATAATGCATTACATTATATAGCACTTCTCTGGACTTCTCTGGACTTCCTTCCTGCACTTTTCCACTTATTCAGTAAATGTTTGCACGTTGTATATTTACTGTCATTTCATTTTTTTTTTTTCTCATTCTACGTATTGTGTTTTTCTGTCATGCACCATGGCAGCAAAGCAAATTCCTTATATGTCTAAATGTACTTGGTAATAAAGCTGATTCTGATACATAGGCACCCATCTCCAGCAACCATCACTCCTGGGTTTCACCGGCACGTTGTGTTTGCTAATCCCAGTTTATCATTTTAAAAGGCTAATTGATCCTCCATGTTTCCTCCATTAATCCTGAAGAAGGAAGGCTATCACTCCATTTTGCAACACCATGCCAACCCTAACCTGAACTTGGTTATGGGCAATTTACTCCTAGAACAGGACAGTGACCCAAAGCACAGCAGCAAACCGTGCAAGAACTATTTAGGGAAGAAGCAGTCAAGCTGGTGTACTTTCTATAATGGAAAGGCCAGAACAGTCACCAGATCTCAACCCTATTGATTTGTTGTGGGCGCAGTTTGACCGTGTGGCACACGAGAAGTGCCCATCGAGCCAATTCAACTCGTGGGAGGTGCTTCAGGAAGCATGGAGTGAAATCTTTTCAGATGACCTCAACGAACTGACAACTATAACGCCAAAGGTCTGCAAAGGCTATTATTATTTCAATAAAAAATCATTATTGCTAACCTTGTCAATGACTATATTTCCTATGAATTTTGCTATATTTCCTATTCAAACTGATGCCACATATGTTCAAATAAAAAAGGACATTCCTTAGTGACCCCAAACTTTTGAAGTGTAACAAACATCCACGTGTAAGAGAGCTTTCTTTTGTCTATTGGAGTTTGTGATATTATACCTGAAATATTGATATCCCCAGAAGTATATTTTCTTTTGCGCTGGGCATTTATTTGACTTGAGGACGATTCTGAACGACTACAGAGAGGAAGAAAAGAAAAGGCAATATGGTGTCTGGGCTTTTGCATTATTCCCCGTTGTTTTAACACAAACACCTGAGAACCGCCCGCCAGGGTGATTGAGTCCTATATTTAATTACATCTTTATTAAATATTAAAGCAGGGGACCGTTTTTTTTCTTTCCTCAGCTTGGATGTGCAATGAAGAGGTACAGGGTATAGAGAACGGGTCTTCTAATCACTTTAGAACTCTCGCCAGATTTATGGAGACTCTTTAAGTTCATTTTTTGGCCCCGACTGTGTTCGTGTTCGTGTTGCACTTTAAACATTCTTCAGAAATTTCTTTTTACCTTGTAATTTGGAGGGGTCCCCATTCTGTGAAGGGCACGCCACGCGGGGACGGTGTAAATCACTGGCAGCGCCACCGTGTCTTGGGTCACAGTGCCCATCATGCCTTGCGGGGGGGGTGCTTCTCCTGCCTCTCTCACTGGCCGTGAAATAAGAACTTGGCTTCTTGATGACTCGAGACAAAATCCTTGACAGAGACGAAAGAGAAAGAGCGTTCTTTAAAGGGCAAACTGAAGTGTTGTAAATGTGTATGTTTGACATGTTGGGATTTGGTGTTTCAAGGCTATTTCTTTTTAATAACGTCATGTTTTGGAATTCTGGCCATGTATACGTGTGTGTGTGCGGTCTGCTATTTAGAAGTAGCCATGGAAATTGCTGTTTTTCTTAAACTGTATTTGCTGTAATTCAACTGTCTGTCAATCCATGCATTGAATCTTTAAAGCCTATTCAACAACGTACAGTTGCTCCAATTAGCGTATGAACTCGGCATAACACTTAAGCTTTGCTTGGATTTCCCTGATTGGCAGATCCACACCGATTCGGACGAGGGCGAGGGGAACATCAAGTACACCATCTCCGGGCAAGGGGCTGGCACCATCTTCATCATCGACGAACTGACAGGCGACATCCATGCCACCGAGCGATTGGATCGCGAGGAGCAGAGCTTCTATACCCTGAAGGCTCAGGCCCGGGACCGGCTCACCAACCAACTGCTGGAGTCCGAGTCCGAGTTTGTCATCAAGGTTCAGGACATAAATGACAGTGAACCCAAGTTCCTGGAGGGGCCTTATATCGGAAGTGTGGCTGAGCTTTCACAGATAGGTGAGTCAATTACCCGGAAGAGGGGTTTTAAATGTCGCGTGAGTTCAAATGTTTCCCCAGAACATGAATATCTGAACATTGGGATGAGTGGATTTCAGTGGAGTCGTTTTGAATCTACTCCATTATCGGTCAACGGGAGAGAGTGTGTGATGTGACCTTGATTCATTTTTAGATTACAAGAACATGCAACATGCCTAATACAGACTCGGATGGGGCTACTCACCCCAGCCCAAAAACAATGATCATCGGAGGTAAAAGTTTGGTAGTTTGTGACAAAATTAGTAACTTCTTTATGCCTGTGAGTTTTTTCTAGGTACAGGGAGAAAAGAGTAATGTCTAGGAGTGTTGTGAGGAAGAGAAACTAGGCTAAATCTAATGGCTCTCCTTCACCACTGATTAGAATTAATTCCTGCCTTCTCAGCACGTTTCATCCCTTTCTTGCCGGCAGAAAGAAAGGGAGAGAAAACGCTGGAGAGGGATGAGCGTGGGGGAAGGGAGGTAGTTAACGCTTTCGCCCCCTCTGCCTCCTCCTGGTTTTCCTCCCACCCCTCAGTCAGATCCAACCCGACATGAGTGTGCACGTCACGTCTCCTACGTTGACTGTAGTGCCAAGGCTAATGAGATAACAGAAGTGCTTAGTCAAGCGTTTCCCTCCCTTTGGTTTTCCGGTCAAATTTGCCTTCCTGTAGAACAACAGCTAATGGCGTTGGCTGCGGAGCTGTGGGAAGGTCACAACTGCTGTGGCGCGTTGTTGAGAGACCCAAAGCTCCGGTGATAGGCTGACGAGCGCTGTGGC
>JACXGK010008488.1:0-22281 GCA_016801125.1 Novumbra hubbsi | reverse complement strand
ACTAACCTCCTGAAAATGTGCTTAAATGCACGTTCCTAAACGATTATTGCGTTCTCACCCCAAATTACAATTTAGGTCCGGTAGCCTGTACATAATCATGCTCTATCTCACTCCAGTCTGGCGCCTTCCGTCTCAACTTCAATAAGTTTAATAAGCTCATCGAGGGAGGAATCAAAATCCAGAACTACTGGACGCGCGCACTGGACCCGACTGGAGAAAGAACCCGAGCTGACAATATCAGGAAAAAACCAAACAGAACCCCCCATTTATCATGTCAATTTTTATATTTCCAAACATAACAACCCAAACACAGGACGAACAAACAAACAATAGATTTAACATTGACTCATTGATTGTAACTCGGTCTCCCCTCCTCTCCTTCCTGGGTCACTTTATCAGTCCCATGTGTGGTGGTCAAGCTAGAAGTTAATCTATAGGTTTCCATGCACAAAATGTCCATTGTCTTATTCTCCTAACTTCCTGACCCCCCCCCCCCCTTCTTATGGCATGTCCCAAGTAACTTATTAACCCTTCGCCTTACTACTTCTTATGAATAACGAATTCCACAGTATTCATTGGATGTTTTCCCCTTTTGTTGCTTTGTACATGAAATCATGGTCAATATTTTGTATTTTTTGACAAGAATTTGCAAAAGAAGCTTCTTTCATGTTAAAGTGAAAACAGATTTTTATGAACTAATGTCAATTAATTAAAAATATATAGTGTAAAATAAGTGCATAAATATTCACCCTGTTTAAAGTGACTGACCTAATTCAACAGAGGTCCAGCTAGGTGATGCCAGCAGTGTCACAATTAATGAAATAGAGATCACTTGGGGGCAGTTGATGTGTGTCAAGTGATTTCAGTATAAAAACACCTGTGTCTGGGAGGTCCAGTCTCTGGTTCATCATTATTCCTACTACAATTGGAACATGAAGACAAAAGAAGACTCCAAGCAACTTAGAGAAATGATCATTGAAAAGTATAAGTCAGGAGATGGCTACAAAAAGATTTCCAACTCACTGGACATCCCACGGACCACTGTCCTCACAAACTGAGTGAACAGTGTTGAAACCATCTGTTTCCCTCGTGTCCGTTTTGGAGAAGATCAAGTTGACACATGTCTGTCTGTTTGCAATAGTCTTTATTCAGCAGATAATTATCCGGAGATCAGTTCCTGTGCACAACCTGCAGAAAAGATCTGAACTGGGGTAGTCTCACAACAGTTTAAATAGATTTCAGGCAACAAGCCGTAGCAAGCATTGTTCCAATCAGTAGTATCCTTATTTGGCTCTGTTTCTAGGGTGTTCTAATGCTCTATATGATAATCAATGCTTTACATATGTGTGTGTGTCTGTCCGGTGTCTCAACATCGAGGGTCAACAGGACGTATCAGTTCCTTTTGTTTCCTCTTATATATGTGGTTTCCTGTTAAGCAGGGTGAGTCAGTGAGTGTATCTGTGTAAGCGTGCATCTTGCGAAAAATTGCCTTTATTAATCTCAAGCATGTTGTTAGTCTAGTTTCGGTGTAAATAATTCCACAAATCCACCTTTTGATCTCGTCTCCGAGATCAACCAAATTCGCCTTCCAGCATCGGGGGAGCCGAGGGCAACAGGGGCAACATCATGTTGGGTTCATTCTCTCCCCCTTTTCCCTGATACATCATTTCCCCCAGTGTCTTTCCTTATTTCTACAAACCCCCTTTTTTCTTATATCAGCTAATCAAACCTACAAAATCATTTACATTCTAGTTTTGACTTCCCGCTCCATCTCAACCCTTCGGTTGCAACCTCTATCCCTAGACATGGTCTAGTCTAAATTTATCTGAGAAGTTACTCCCCTGTCCTCCCCCTTCATCTGGCACCTTGTCCATTCACATACTGACCCAAAGGCCTCTCTGCCTCGGTCCTGATTTTCAAAAACAGTCTCATTTTCTTTCGTAGTGAGCCACTCTGTGCCTCAAATCTGTTGAGGGTCAGGCCTTTTGCCTTCTCCCTGAAACATTGTTTATGTGCCTTGAATCTGGTTCTGGAACCCGGAAGGTGCCGAAGGGAAAGGTTCTGGAGGTTTCACTTCCTCATGTTGGTCCACATTGTCCCCATGCCTTGAGCTAGAGGTTTGCAACACCATCCGTATAGGAGAAAAGAGAAGACCAAACACTGCACCAGTTTACATGTTCACCTTAGCCTTAATATCTAGTCACACTACAAGTAAAATGCAACCATTACGGATGATGGGATCACTCCTCAAATGTCAGAGAAGTAAATAAATTGTTTCAGTTGCATGAAGGTATCACTACTAATTAACAAAAACAAATGTAACTAATTATCCATTCAGATTAATAATAACAATAGGAAGTATCTGAGTCTAATTGAAAACCTTCTTGTGTCAAAGGTATACTTCCATCCACGTAAATATAAATTTGTCAGTTAGTTCCAAATCACCAGATCAGAAAAAAATAGTATTTCTGCTATAGGGGTATCATTTTCCAAAATGCAAATAAAGACAAAATACTCAAAATGAGAAACAAACAAAACACAAATTAACAAAAGTACAACAACAATAAAGAAACATTCCATGTAATCAACCTTTGTCAGAGAATTGCTAAAATCCAAATCAAATATCCAACTGTTGTAAAAGTCAAAATACACTCCCCTCTCTTCTCGGGCTACCTCATGTCCAGTCAAATGGCTTCTGGCTGTTGTAGTCATCAATGCAGGAGTCTTGTAGTTCTGTGTGCCTTCCTCCATTCCTCTAATCTCTCCTTGATGGTGGTGGTGGAAATGATCAGAGTCCAATTGTCCTATTCCGACCCCAAGACAGTCTTTCAGTGGTCCGGGCGTGGTTTGGACCTGGAATGATCTGGGCCACACTTTTGCGGTAGCCCCCCATTGTTCAGTTTATCAGGGTTGCAGGATTCAGGACTCCTCCTTCATGAGAGATTAACATGGAAACTTGCACAACACAATGTTAAAACCTGGACTGGAGGGTTTGGCATTATCTCACTAAATGTAATGCTTTGTGTTGCAAAATGTTTTAAACCTTAAACTTATATCTTTCCTTTCTTTATGTCCTCAATCTAGAATTTCCAATTGGATAACGTCACTAGTATTTTCCCTAAGGAATTCAAAAAATGTACTCCACTCCCACAGCTTCCAGTCTTCCAAACAACTCAGGTCTTATTTAGCTGGGCCAAAACAAAATTGTAAGATACATTTTACTCTAAAATTAGCATGTTAGACTTCTCATCAATTTAACAATCCTCCAAACAAGTTTAACCAATTACAGTGAGTATGGGACATAAAACTCAGTGTCATCAGTGTCATAACTTTCTGTGTATATATTTGATTGACTTGAGCTCTAAATTCACCTCTTATAATACCCTAAATACCTAAAATCCCCTTAAATATTTAATATCCCCCACTACCATACTTACTCCCCCCTATTTATCTCGCTAGTTGTGCCAACAAATAAGAGATAATACCAGGAGGAGCCCAAAAAGAAAATAAACAGAAAACCAAAAGTGAAGCAGGCCACGTATCTATGGAGAACCGTGAATCGACAGAGTATTTCAAAGTCAGTCCAGTCCCCCCAGGACACAGAGTTATCATGAACGCTACACCCTATGGGCAAGCGGAAAAAGTAAACCCAATATCTCAACCCATTATCCCTTTCATTTATTCTCCTCAGAAAACCCCAAAATCACATACAACTAGAAACAAAAATGTGCATTGTCCAAACGTTAAACGTTGAGCTAACAGCTCAACACGGCAAAAGCACCCTAGCTCACTCCCGGGCAGCTGTACGCATGTCAGCGAACAGAACCACTAAAAACAGGCAGCCGAACCGCCACCACGGTAAACGTGATCAAATACACATATTACCTGAGCACATTGGATCCCTCCTGCACAGGGAAACCAAAACCACTTACTGACAACCACATTTAACCACAATCGTTGCACGCACATATACTGCTCCATGAACCTATTTTATCACTTGCCAGAAACAATTGAACTTTCATTCCAACCACAGTGACCACAACTCACCTCACCCAAACAACAGCATGCATGGCCGCCGACCAGAAAATCCATCTCACTACACACCCCAAAGACATTGTTCCTTCACCATCACCCCGTCAGATTGGCCGTGCATCTGTTATGCAGCAGCAACAAAAACTTGTTATTCCCATTTCCACACACACAACTTAACAGCCATACTAACGCACACACTCGGACAGACAGACACAAAACATTACAGAGACAAACCACAAAGAGAACGTCACCCCAAACAAACCTGTATATTTTTGTTTACCCCTGTGTGTCGTCACACGTCAAAAATGAAAATGTGCACAATAAATTCTATTAATCCTAGTCAAGAGTGTACCACTAGCCTACTGAAAATGTGTATTGCGGTCTCACCCCAAATCACAATTTAGGTCCGGGAGCCTGTACCCCATCATGCTCTAGCCTCACTCCAGCTAGGCGCCTCCGTCTCAACCCCATTAGCCTAGCTCATGAGGGAGGAATGGAGATCCAGAGTACCCCCTGGAGCGCGCGCTCCACCCAACTGGAAAAAGGACCCAAGCCGACAGGATCCGGAAAACTGGACAAAACCCCCCATTATCAATTTTAATATGTCCATACATAACCAGACTTACCCACGACGTACGATCACAAACAATACATTTAACATTGACTCATTGATTTTAGCTCAACTTGTTTTGTCGTGTTTCATAATTTTGACCTGCTCAATTGTCCTAAAATTTCATATACAATGAGTGCTCTAATTGGAATGCTATTTCAATAGTGTAATATCGAATCAGATTTTACCTCTATATTGACTTCTGAACAACCGGAATCATGTTACAAAACCTCAAATTTCTATGCAACATTTCTCTTACTTTAATTAGTCTAGTTTCAGTGTAAATAATTTCACAACAGGCAAGAAGAAGACCGATGAGGGAGGCCACCAAGACACCTAAGACCACTCTGAAGGAGTTTTAAGCTTCAGTGGTTCAGATAGGAGAGACTGTGCATACAACAACTGTTACCCGGGTTCTTCACCAGTTGAAGCTGTGTGGGAGAGTGGCAAAGATAAATCCACTGTTGAAAAAAGCTCATATGAAATCTCACCTGGAATTCACCCAAAGGCATGTGGGAGACTCCATGGTCAATTGGAAGAAGGTTCTTTGGTCTAATGAAACAAAAATGACGCTTTTTAGCCATCAGACTAGACGCTATGTTTGGCAAACACCAAACACTGCACATCACTACAAACACACCATCTTCACCATGAAGCATGGTGGTGGCAGCAGCATGCTCTAGGGATGCTTCTCAGCAGCAGGCCCTGGAAGGCCTGTAAAGGTATAGGGGAAAATGAATGCAGAAAAATATCACCAAAATCTGGAGGATAATCTGACTCAGTCTGCAAGAGAACAACAATTTGGGAGAAGATTTATTTTCCAGCAAGACAACGACCCCAAGCATACAGCAAAAGCTACACAGAAATGATTCAAAGACAAGAAGGTGAATGTTCTGGAGTGGCCAAGTCAAAGCCCATATCTAAATACAATCGAGAATTTGTGGCTGGACTTGAAAAGAGATGTTCACACCCGAACTCTGAGAAACCTGACAGAGCTTGAGCTGTTTTGCAAGGAAGAATGGAGCAAAATTGCAGTGTCCAGATGTGCCAGCCTGGTTGAGACATATCCACACAAACTCAGTGCTGTAATTGCAGCCAAAGGTGCTACTAAAAACGGACCTGAAGGGGGTGAATATTTATGCAATCATCTACTTTACCTTGTATATTTTCAATTAATTGATATTATTTTGTAAAAATCTGTTTTCACTTTTGATATGAAATACATTGTTTTGGCAAATTCCTGTCAAAAAATACTATATATGACTATAAGATTATATTCACCATGATCTTATGTATAAAAGCAACAAATAGGTGAAACATCCAAGGGGGGTGAATACTTTTCATAGGTATTGTGCACTTAGCTTTAACAATACATTTTAAAACAATGAAGTGATTTTATCAATTACATGAACAAGACTGATGTATCATATGTATGTATGTTCCAGGACTGTGTTTCACTACCAGCCAGACTAGTGAAGAGATGCTGATACAGGTTGTTGGAAAATCCATCACATTTTCTGAACCAACAAAGCACAGTGGCACGTTATCATATAATATGGACTCATCCTATCAAGACAGTTTCAAAGACAGAATTCAGTGGGACAATCAGAATGGACAGTTCACCATTAGAGATCTAAAAACCAATGATTAAGGGATGTATGTTGTGGATGGAAAAGGAAATGCCAAGACAACATATCAACTCACTGTGTATTGTAAGAAGTAATAAATGCTTTCACTGCTCACCTTACAACAAGAATTGCTCTATTTCTTCATTCACCGATCAGCCATAACATTTTGACCACTGTCAGGTGAAGTGAATAACACTGTTAATCTCGTCATCATGGCACCTGTAAGTGGATGAGATATACAGTGAAAGAAAAATATATTTGATCCCCTGCTGATTTTGTACGTTTGCCCACTGACAAAGAAATCAGTCTATAATTTCAATGGTAGGTCTATTAGAACCGTGAGAGACAGAATAATCAGTGGTCCGGAGAGGCCTGTTACCTGGACAACCAGGTCTGTGATCACCGTGGTAACAGGAGGTTCTATGTGACCTCTGTAAGGAGGTAATGTTGCCGGCTAGTTACGATGACCTCTATCGGTTTGGTTTTACCCTGAGAAACTGAACTTTGACCTTTTGACAACCTTTGACTTATTATATATAAATGTATTTGCATTTTCCTCAGTGAAATAAGTATGTGAACCCTTCGCAAAACATGACTTAGTACTTGGTGGCCAAACCCTTGTTGGCAATCACAGAGGAAGAGACGTTTCTTGTAGTTGGCCACCAGGTTTTCACACATCTCAGGATGGATTTTGTCCCACTCCTCTTTGTAGATCCTCTCCAAGTCATTAAGGTTTCGAGGCCGATGTTTGGCAACTTGAACCTTCAAGTCCATCTACAGATTTATTATGGGATTAAGGTCTGGAGACTGGCTAGGCCACTCCAGGACCTTGAAGGACTTCTTCTTGAGCCACTCCTTTGTTGCCTTGGCCGTGTGTTTTGGTTCATTGTCATGCTGGAATACACATCCACAACCAATTTCCAATGCCCTGGTTGAGGGAAGGACATCCTCACCCCAGATTTGACGGTACATGGCCCCATCCATCGTCCCTTTGATGCCGTGAAGGGGTCAATGGGGTCATAGGCACATTCCTCCTCCTCTTCCAAACACAGCAAGTTGTGTTGATGCCAAAGAGCATCAATTGTTTTGGTCTCATCTGACCACAACACTTTCGCCCAGTTTTCATCTGAATCATTCAGATGTTCAATGGCAAACTTTGGACAGGCCTGTACATGTGTATTCTTGAGCAGGGGGACCTTGCAGGCGCTGCAGGATTTCAGTCGTTCACGACGTAGTGTGTTAGCAATAGTTTTCTTGGTGACTATGGTCCCAGCTGCCTTTAAATCATTGGCAAGAGCCTCCAACGTAGTTCTGGGCTGATTCCTCACCGTTCTCCTGATCATTGGAACTCCACAAGATGAGATCTTGCATGGAGCCCCAGATCTATGTGGGAGGCTATTGTCAATGATCTAAAGGCAACTGGGACCATAGTCACCAAGAAAAGTGGTCTTGTAGCCCATCCAGCTTTGTGTAGGTCTACAATCTTGTCCCTGACATCCTTGGACAGCTCTTTGGTTTTGGCCATGGTGGAGAGTTTGGAATCTGATTGATTGATTGCTTCTGTAGACAGGTGTCTTTTATACATGTAAGGATTAGGAGGTTAGGAGCACTCCCTTTAGGAGAGGGCTCCTATTCTCATCTCGTTACCTGTATAAAAACACCTGGGAGCCAGAAATACTTATTTCGCTGAATAAATTATTTCAAAAACGTATTTTGCTGATTATTTTAAATGCGTTTTTCTGCATTTTTTGTTGTTATTCTGTCTCTCACTGTTCAAATAAACCTACCATTAAAATGATAGACCATTTATTTGTCAGTGGGCAAACATACAAAATCAACAGGGGATCAAATAATTGTCTCCTCCACTGTAGCTATTTAAAAGCAGACATATCTAAAACACTCCCCAAAATAATCATTAACATTGCTTTATTTTGGCCAACACAATGAGCACAAAGGTCAGGAACTGTCCCACTTAACAAATGCAAAATTACTGAATAGACAGGATATTGCCGCCAGCAGAAAGGACCAACATCATGCATTTAAAAACATTTGAGTTTACTCAGAGTTTCACAACTCTACAGGTGAGCTCAGGAGAATGGAGGATTGATGGCCCACATCTGGTCCTCCAGATCTTTCAAGAAGCAAAATGTCTTAACAATGTCTAAATACATAAATGCATTGAGTTGCTGCCAGCTGATTGGCTGATTAGATATCTGCATACCTGTTTTTCCAAGTATCAACAATATAGGGATTTTTTTTCTAATTTCAGATTCACCTTAAAAATAAGAATGAATAATAATAGAATAAGAATAAGAAAGAATAAGAAGAATAAGAAAGAAGAATGAATGTGCAATTGTCATTTTATACATTGTTGGTCTAGACCAGGGGTAGGCAACCTGCGTCTCCGGAGCCGCATGCGGCTCTTTTATGACTCTGCTGCGGCTCTTGTAGGGGAATTTTGGTGTTTCACCTATCCACATAATAAATTCACTACGGAATCAATGAAGTACCCATAGTATTATAGAATTCATATTTTAGTAATCCATAAGATGTCATATACTCAATATACAGAAATGTATTAAACTGCAGGTATTGATAAATAATGCTATACAACATCTATTCATATAATCAAGTATGCACTGAGTGGTAGTAGAAGCACGCTAGAAAACAAAGACCACTAAAAGGTGAAGTCATTACTCCCTAGATGATACCATGACTTCTCCCCGGAAAGACTCGGGACGACAGCCAATTGCCATCTTATCACACTGTCTCCCTTAAACTCTTCCCAGGCCTTTGCAATCTCTCAAGGCCAGGTGGCTCATTATTTGAAGAATAGGTTCATTCATTATTTCCAAAACACCTACTAACACTGTACCACCAAGGGTTCAGGGGTTGAGATAATTGACCAATCAAAAAGGATGAACCGCCTAGAATGTGTCAGAAGTGGGATGATCTATTGAATGCGACACAAGATATGAGATGGTATTTATATGTGTGTTCAAAAGTTGTATGTTGGTCTTTTCTGCAGAAACTCCCCGGCTTTATGATGACGTTCATTAAAGTCTGAACTCTGAAGTTCATGAACTCTGAAGTTCTTGCATCTTTTTGAGTTGGGAATGGCGTTTTCCACGAAACTCTCTGGGGCTTGGGAACACATTTTATTTGGTGGCAAATAGGGGAAAATTGCTCTTTGGTAATTAAAGGTTGCTGAACCCTGGTCTAGACACTTGTTACTAACCTCACCTTATCCTTTCCAGAACCTGTATCCCGGCCCACGCTGATGACAGTAGGTAATAGGATCTATTCACAGGAATGTTCTGTTAAGAATGATGCGAAATGTGACCCTTTCCTGGTACAGTGGAGAAGTGATAATCAACCAGACCAGCAACCCTGAACTTTCCATCAAGCTCTCTCTCCTTCTGGAGGTGGATGTACAGAACAGGACTTTTTACAGTTGTGAGGCTGCCAACCCTGTTACGAAAGAGAAGACAACATTTTATGTCCCAGAATACTGCATGGTGAATAAGGAGAAAGGTACAGGCCATGTAGAAATACATTTATTTAGAAAACCATATTATTCATACTCCTCATGACCCTTTTCTGTACTTTCCTGGACATTAACCCAATGCCATACTCATCCTCCACATCCATCCACTACACACCTGGTTTCCATTCCTCTAATTATAATGGTTGTCCCCCAGGTTCCCATCTTTGTCACTTATTGTTAGGCTCAGTGTCTCATGCAACAAGTCTGGGGCGTTACATATTTTCTTTGATTTCCATTTACTCTGTACGGTAGTTTGTAGCTCTTCACTTACTTCTACACCCTGAGTTTTGGTCTTTTTCCTTCAGACTTTATCAATAAAAAGTTATTCTCAATTACCTTTATATTGTGACTCCAGGCAGGAAACAAAATACTGGTATCTGGCCTACACAGTACTGCGAAGTTGTAAAATAAGTTATATTTAAATAATATTTTCTTTCTTTTCAATATAGGTCTCAGTAATGGGAGGGTTTTGTCTCTTATTGCAATAATCTGCGTTCTGGTTGCTTCAATAGTGGTTGGAATGAAGAAGACATGGAAAAATGGACAAGGTAGGTATTTAACCATTTTGAGGTGTAAATTACCTTTCGGAAACACCCTAAAACCTGAAATTAAACACAGTCTAAAAAATTCATTACTTTCTAGATTAGGTTTCTGGCTCCTAAAGTTTTTCTTTGGCTAGCTGTCACAGTGAATACCCAAGTAAAAATTAGACTACCTTATCTTCCTCCCATAACCAAATGACACCTTAGAGGCAGGTAACCTTAATATTTGCCCTGAGTGTTTGCAGATCCTTTGTGGGGGGTGTGAAAGTGTCTGTGTATCTCTTTTAGTTAGTCACACCCTCACTTCATACAGCTATTGTGTATGACTTTGATGTCCCTGTCTTTGTTCTAAAGTGTTTGCATAGTCAGTTGCTGTTCTTCGCTAGGCTTTGTGTTTCCTCCCAGTTGCTGTACAAATGGTTGTAGGTGAATGTTTTTTGTTGAGTTACTGACTTCAGAACAAAAACCGAGCGTGGTGCGTGTCCTGTTACCTTCCTCCTGCACAAAATCTAATAACGACACATATTATCCTTTTTTCTCTTCCCTTTTGTTGAATTACTTCCCTTCCCTCCTTCTTCGCCCCTCTTCTCTCCCTCCCTTCTTTACCTTTCTCTGTCAAGGAGGAACAAGTCGACTTATCAGAACTCGATCCGCCTAGAGAAACTAAGGAGAAATCAGTTTATGTTCTACTCCAATACCATCACACTGCTGATTTTAAGAGTGCTTAAAGGAAAGGTAAAACGGAGAAGCTGACAGATGTTATAATTTAAGGCATAGTTAGTTATATATGAATATTGAATTAAACGTCTTATTGAATTGAATATAAAATTTAAATATTGAATTAAAATGGAACACTGCCACCTTTACGGTTTTAATGTAGACTTTTCTCAAATCCCAGCGGCAGAAGCAAAAGAAACCATATCCCTTGTCGCTAGTTAGAGACTGTGGGCAGCGTTTGTGTTGATTCACAATCAATTCACAATGGCCGTGTGTAAGGGCTCTGGGGCTAGACCCAAATGCTGAAACAGTCTCAGTGTGGTTTAGGTGCAGCAAGATTTAATAGGAGAGACCGGAGCAGGTTGGAGGAAGGCAAAGGTGTGGCAAAATATAACTCTTTCAAAAAAAGGTGTGGTTACCGGCAGTCCTAAGGCCACATTTTCAATTCTAAATCACAGATTTGAAAAATAATGTTTTAGTACTCAACGGTTGTTGAAATGCCAGTTAGGTGAGTGCTGTATATTTTATGTGTTATTGGCTCATTGTTTAGCTTGGCAGTGTGTGCTCACCATAAAACCGAGCAGGTGTAGTATGTAACAGATTCCACTTTATAGTAGGCTACGTTACAAAACAATTTACATAAGTGTAAGCACTGAAACATTTCTGAGCCATAACTGAGGATTTTCCAATGGACCATTTATCACTTGATGTGTTGCTAGTTCATTCCTTGAGAACAATGTTTATTACAAGGCTAACTATGAGTCATATTTTGGTCTGAAATAGAAGGGGAGTCTTTTATATTCATGACAACACAATAATTTTCAAACACAAAACATTTTATTGAGTGTTTTTGCCCGAAAATTGAGTACTACTCAATAAACGAGTTTGTGTTTGAGAGGTTATTGTGTTTTATTGAAAGTATATAGATCCACCATGTGCCCTGATTTTTTTTTTTTTCATTCACTTTTGCAAAATGTTTTGAAAGGTGCCAATACTTTTTGAAAGGTGACTGGATGTTTTATGTAAAAATCGACATTCCAAAATAAAAGGTGCATTTGTCAAATTGTAACAAAAAAGGGTTAATTCTCAAGGCTTTTGGAATCACTATATAGTGATTTCACTTGCGGGTCAGAATTCAATATCCCATGTTTAATGTTTCTGGAGACATTTGTCCATAATAATTATAAATCATCTGCTACAGCAAACAACAAAGCATTTAAATATAATTCAATAAATTGCTGCTACCAGATTAGGACTCTTTTATTCACCATGTTTGTGTCCTGATAGAATTGTACTCAAAACCACAAAGCTCAACTCAAAACAACAAAGCATTTAAATATAATTCAATAAATTGCTGCTACCAGATCAGGACTCTTTTATTCACCATGTTTGGGTCCTGATAGAATTGTACTCAAAACAACACCCACAAATGGACAGAAGGAATGTGGCCACGGTTCCTTTACATAAAAATTAAGGAAACTAACTTAGCATACATAACATACCATAATGGATTCCATCAACCCCAATCACCCCCATCTCTGTCCCCATCTATGACAGCGTGTGGTTATTGCTTCTTTGTAGACTTGTTTGTAGATTGTTCTCATGCTTATTCTGATGTGCTTATAGGAGAAGCGTGTACTTCTGTACACCGTTTATCATGCAACAGAGCTGGAGCGAAAAGGTAGCAAAATGACTTTGACCGTGTGACCTACTGTCACGTCCTGGCTGGGGGCCCCTGACCTTCTTTGTGTGCCCAGGGCTCACAGCCTCTAGGCACATCTACAGGGTTGTTTACTGCTCCCCAATTGAACACCACTGTTATGAGTTGTCTCTGATTGGGGAGCCAACTTAAAGTGCTTGTTTTTGCCGACACAGGGTGGATTACTGTTTGAGCATTATGCCATTTTATGCGGCCAGTGATGTGTTTGTTTGTTTGTTCATCTAGTTTCATCTTTTGCCTTGTTTTGAGTTTTTGTTCTGTTTAAGCTTGGAATAAATGATTGACCTATCAAAGATTCTGCACGTGTCATGTCTCTTGGCCAGCACGTGACACCTACTTTGTCTATAGTAATGCTGAAGTCATTGCCCTTTCCATGTATCTGCATAAACAGTACTGTAGCTAACTTGCATTACTTGCAAAATACAGAACTGGCAGCCATTTGCATGGGCTCATTCTGTAAAGTTTGACTAACATACATTGCCAGGTAAACGGCCTTGAGTGTGGCTAGCTACCCGTCATTCAAAGTGACTCACTCTTTTAAAATGAGTGCTCCTAATCTCAGCTTGTTACCTGTATAAAAGACACCTGTCCACAGAAGCAATCAATCAGATTCCAAACTCTCCACCATGGCGAAGACCAAATAGCTGTCCAATGATGTCAGGGACAATATAGTAGACCTACACAAAGTTGGATGGGCTACAAGACCATCGCCAAGCAGCTTGGTGAGAAGTTTACAACAGTTGGTGCGATTATTTGCAAATGGAAGACACAAAATAACTGTCAATCTCCCTCGGACTGGGGCTCCATGCAAAATCTAACCTCATGGAGTTTCAATGATCATGAGAACGGTGAGGAATTAGCCCAGAACTACACGGGAGGATCTGGTCAATGATCTCAAGGCAGCTGGAAACATAGTCACCAAGAAAACTATTGGTAACACACTACGCTGTGAACGACTGAAATCCTGCAGCGCCTGCAAGGTCCCCCTGCTCAAGAAAGCACATGTACAGGCCCACCTGAAGTTTGCCAATGAACATCTGAATGATTCAGAAGAGAACTGGGTGTGGTCAGATGAGACCAAAATCGAGCTCTTTGGCATCAACTCAACTTGCCATGTTTGGAAGAGGAGGAATGTTGCCTATGACCCCAAGAACACCATCCCCACAGTCAAACATGGAGGTGGTAACATTATGCATTAGGGGTAAATTTCTGCTAAGGGGACAGGACAACTTCACCGCATCAAAGGGACGATGGATAGGGCCATGTACCCTCAAATCTTGGGTGAGAACCTCCTTCCCTAAGGCAGGGCATTGATTGAAAATGGGTCATGGATGGGTATTCCAGCATGACAATGACTCAAAACACACGACCAAGGCAACAAAGGAGTGGCTCAAGAAGAAGCACGTTAAGGTCCTGGAGTGGCCTAGCCCGTATCCAGACCTTCATGCCATAGAAAATCTGTGGAGGGAGCTGAAGGTTCGAGTTGCCAAATGTCAGCCTCGAAAATGTAATGACTTGGAGAGGATTTGCAAAGAGGAGTGGGAAAAAATCCCTCCTAAAATGTGTGCAAACCTGTTGGCCAACTACAAGAAACGTCTCTTTCTCTGTGATTGCCAACTAAGTCATGTTTTGCAGAAGAGTCAAATACTTACTGTGTTAAATGCAAATAAATTTATAACTTACTTATTTGAAATGCGTCTTTCTGGATTTTTTTTGTTGTTATTCTGTCTCTCACAATTCAAATAGACCAACCATTAACATTATAGACTGATCATTTCTTTGTCAGTGGGCAAATGTACAAAATCAGCAGGGCATCAAATATTTTTTTCCTCCACTGTAAGTGACCTTACCATATAGTCCCTAGTCAAAATAATTTAAACTACCGGTAGTGGTTAATTATAAATAGCAAGACGCCAGACCAAACAATAAATCTAAGGGGGTGAGCTGAAAGGTTCAAAGAAAATGTACCAATGTTTTTTTTGTATTGTTGTTCAAAACTATTAACTATTTGTGAGAATATTTGGGCACAGCAGCCTCATTAATAGCAGGTTATTAACATTTTTATATATCATACAACAGTAAACAAATCATCCTCTGGACAGATTCACTGAACCTCACTGAACCCACTGTATTGAATGAGTGGTCATCTCTCAGAAAGTGAAACAAATTGGTTGAGTAGGGTATTTGAGGCTATTTTGTAAATGACATTGCCAAAGTTGAGAATCGATATGAGGGTCAGTTTTACGATGGTGTGATGGCTGCATAAGGGAAGGATGCTTTGTTGCGAAATAGGAATCCGATTCTATGCATATATCGTTGCCAAAGCATATGAACACAAACTAGCATATTTGATAAAACATAAACAACATTCTACGACCATGCGGATTACAGCAACGCCATCAGAAGCTTTGATTTCCGATGACAGACCGCTCTGCAGCGTTATAAGTCTTGTCGTGAATTTTTAAGTCTACATTAAACATTAATATTATTCATTGTTAATATGTCTATGAATAAAATAAAATGCGAAAGCACAAAACATGGAACATGAAAGAGGTTTATTTTGTCTGGTACTAAATCATTTCAAACCCAACTCCTTTCAAAAATCTTTTTGCAATGCAAACAAGCCAGCAACATAAGAAACATTTCTGTATTCTATTGAATATCTTAGTTATGGCTTTGTACCTTTGCCAAACAATGCACAACTTCCTATGTGTTTGTTGTGTGAACAAGTATTTTCAAACGAGGCGATGAAACCTTCCCGTCTGAAGGAGCATCTTGGAAAGATCCACCCTGACAAAGCTGACAAGGAGCGTCCCTTCTTCCAGGCCCTGAGAGAGAAGCACGATGGAGAACCATCAGCAGTCTTTTTGCCAGGAAAAAGAAGCCTCAATGATAGTGGGCTATAGGTGGCAAGTGTGCACAATGGGTAGAACAGTGGTAATATGGGAAGTGGCAAGCCCAAGCCCGGAGTGACATTGGGGTAAAGTAATTAATGGGGAAAACAGAAAACACGGCTCGGAGTAGTCCGGGGCCATGATCCCAATACCTTATTTGATGGGGGGCGGTAAGTGACCTGGATAATAGCTAGGGAGGCGCTGGCCCAAAAAAGGTTGAGAACCACTGGTCTAACCAGCTGCCTAGGTATTTTGATGCTAGACGGGCGGGCAGGTGCAGGCAGCAATTGGTTGAAGAGCATACCTTTAGTTTTACTAACATTTAAGAGCAGTTAAAGGCCCTGGAAGGAGAGTTGTATGGCATTGAAACTCGTTTGAAGGTTAGTCAACACAGTGTCCAAAGAAGGGGCAGAGGTATACAGAATGGTGTCGTCAGCGTAGAGGTGGATCACAGAATCACCTGAGAGCGACATCATTAATGTAAACACAGTCAGCCCGAGAATTGAACCCTGTGGCACCCCCATAGAGACTGCAATGGGTCCGGACAATAGGCCCTCGGATTTGACACACTAAACTCTATCAGAGAAGTAGTTTGTAAACCAGGCGGGGCAGTCAGTTGAGAAGCCAAGGCTGTTGAGTCTGCCAATAAGAATGTCGTGATTGACAGTCGAAAGCCTTAGCCATGTCAATGAATATGGCTGCAGAGTAATGTCTCCTATTGATGGCGGTTATGATGTTGTTTAGGACCTTGAGCGTTGCTTAGGTGCACCCATTACCTGCTCTAAAACCTGATTGCATAGTGGTGAAGGTACTGTGGGATTCGAAATGGTCGCTGATTTGTTTGTTAACTAGGCTTTTGAAGACCTTAGAAAATTAAGGTAGAATAGATTTAGGCCTGTAGCAGTTTGGATCTATTGTATCTCCCCCTGTGCAGAGGGGGATGACCGTGGCCGCTTTCCAATCAGTAGGAATCTAAGACGTTACAGTGGAGAGGTTGAACATGCTAGTAATAGGGGCTGCAACAATTTCTTCAGATGATTTTAGGAAGGAAGGATCCAGGTGGTTTATTTATAGGGGTCCAGATTTTGCAACTCTATCAGAACATTAGCACTCTAGATTTGGTTTGATTAGTGCTACAGGATGCAGATTTCTGCATAAAAAAACTAGCCTTAGCTTTCCTAACTGCCTGTTAAGATTTGTTTCTCACTTCCCTGAAAAGTTGCATATCATGGGGGCTTGTTTGATACTAATGCAGAGTGCCACAAGATGTTTTTGTGTTGATTGAGGGCAGTTAGGTCTGGAGAGAACCAGGGGCTATATCTGTTCCTGTTTAAAAAAAAATTGAAGGGGGGTGCTTATTTAAGATGGTAAGGAAGGCCCTTTTAAAGAATAACCAGGCATCCTCCACTGACGGAAATAGGTCAATCTCTTTCCAGGATTCCCGGGCCAGGTCGCTTAGAAAGGCCTGCTCGTTGAAGTGCTTTAGAAAACGTTTGACAGTGATGAGGGGTGGTCGTTTGACCATGGACCCCTTACGGATGCAGGCAATGAGGCAGTGATCGCTGAGATCTTGGTTGAAAACAGCAGAGGTGTATTTGGAGGGCAGGTTGGTTAGGATAATATCAGTGAGAGTGCCATTGCAAATGGTTTTGGGATTATACCTGGTGGGTTCATTGATAATTTGAGTGAGATTGAGAGTATCCATTTTAGATTGTAGGATAGCCAGGGTGTTGTGAGCATGTCACAATTTCGGTCACCTAGCAAAATGAACTCTAAAGATAGATGGGGGGCAATCAATTCACATGTGGTGTCCAGGGCACAGCTGAGGGCAGAAGGTGATCTATAACAAGCAACAATTGTGAGAGACTTGTTTCTGGTAAAGTGGATTTGTAAAAGTGGAAGCTCAAACTGTTTGGGTACAGACCTGGATAGTAGGACAAAACATTGCAGGCTAACTCTTGACTTTAATGAACATCATCATAAAGCCAGGAAGTTTCTGCAGAAAAGACCAACGTACAACTTCCCAACACAAACATTTATACCATGTCCTGTCATGTCCCATTCAACCGACCCTCCCACTCATGACAAGCTATAGGCGGCACTTCCTCCTGAGGTTACTGATTATCTCCCCCCTTGTGAACACTTAATGAAATGGTTATTGGTTTGTCTCAGGAGACGAAGCAACCCATGCGCCCCCTCCTCACGAGACCCCAACAGTCTAAGAAGAGTTACAACAGGCAGATAAGATATCAGTTAATCGCACACCCAGAGACCCAGCGCTTGACCAGAGAGGTAGGTCATGGTGTCAACTGGTAACTTTCTTTTTATGTTATCTCAGTGTTCTCTGTGTCCCAATGCTTGTACTATTATTCAGTGCATACTTGACTATGTGAATAGATATTGATTAACATTATTTATCAATACATGTAGTTCAATATATTCATTGCTTATGAGTATATTGACAGCTTATTGATTATTAAAAAGTTACTTCTATGGTTACTAAATTGATTCCTTAGTGAATTCATTATGTGGATATGTGAAACACCAAAATTCCCCTACACTCTGCAATAGATTGCAACACCGCCCCCTTTGGCAGTTCTATCTTGTCAGAAAATGTTGTCGTTAGGCATGGCCATTTCAGAGTTTTTGGTGGTTTTCGTAAGACAGTATTCAGATAGGGCTGGAACATCCGGGTTGGCAAAGTGTACTAGAGCAGTGAATAAAATGGCTTGGTTTGTGCTCTGACATGCTCTGTCAACTGTGGGACCTTACTGAATCATTATTGGAACATGCACAACAATAATTAATACAGGTTTTGACGTCAGGTTCTGGTCCTCCGTGTTAATTCACTGCCATCACATGAATATGTATATGATACCACTAATAACAATATCAACACTACATTATCATTAATAGCAATCCCCATAAACAATGAGCAAGGTACGCAGTACCGATCCCCCTCATAAAAAGGAAACAGAACCAAACAGGTGGAGGCCGGGGTGGTGGGTGGGTTTGCACATGCCTACTAGTAAGACCAGTGCACATCAGAATGAATGAGTAACTGGTTGATTATTGAATATTTTGGAAAATATAGATCTCAACCCATTTTAACACTTATGGGAGTGTTAGGTAGTGCTCCCAACCACCCTCATCAATACATCAAATGAAGGAATGTCTTTTAGAAAAGTTGTATTCCCTTTTTTCAGAATAATCTGAGCTTTGCTGCCAAGTAAGTTTACCCATTCAATTTGCTATGGTGTATTGGTGCAGTAAATACAGTAAATGTCAGAAGAACACTCTAAGTGGTGGGCTGGAGCAAGGGGATGGAGTAATGGGAATGGCGTCAAGACTATCCCATTGTCTTTCAGAGCGACAGTAGAACTAATTCAGGTCGTTGGCCAGGCAAGAGTCATTAATGGAGTTGGGGGCTTTAGGCTTGTAGTTGATGATCTGTCTAAGGCTCCTTCATACAGAGGCAGAGTTGTTGGCTAAGCACTTCTTTTGTAACCTCTCAGAGTAGTAGTAAACACCTCCTAAAACGATTGAAGCAAACTTACAGGGGGAGTAGAAATGTCGACAGTTAATGTAGAAATATTCCAGGTCAGGATAACATTGCTGTTGAATCACTGTCACGTCATTACACCAGCCACGGTTAGTGTAAAAACAGATACTTCCACTTTTTTGTTTTGCCAAAGAGAACTGTGTTGCAATCGGCTCTGAAGAGTTGGAAGCCTGCCAACTGAAGTCCATTCATCAGTCCACACAACCGTGTTTCCGTAAAACACAAGACTGAAGATGAATAAAGGATTGCTCAAATTCTCAATGGGATTAAGGTCTGGGCAGTATCCTGGCCATGGACCTAAAATATCAATGTTTTGTTCCCAGAGCCACTTACTTATCACTTTTACCTTATGGCAAGGTGCTCCATCATGCTGGAAAATACATTGTTCATCACCAAACTGTTCTTGGATGGTTGGGAGAAGTTGCTCTCAGAGGATGTTTTGGTACCATTCTTTATTTATGGCTGTGTTCTCAGGAACAATAGTGAGTCCCTTGACTGAGAAGAAACCACACACATGAATGGTCTCAGGATGCTTTACTGTTGGCATTTCACAGGATTGATGATGGTAGCGCTCACCTTTTCTTCTCCAGACAAGGTTTTTCGGATGCCCCAAACAATTGGAAAGACTCATAAGAGAAAATTACTTTACCCCAGTCCTCAGCAGTCCAATCCCTCTACCTTTTCTCACACCTGCCTGCTTCCATTCCAGAGCAAGCTCTGCACTGGTGGTGCCCTGATCCTGCAGCTAACTCAACTTTAGGAGACAGTCCTGGTGCTTGCTGGACTTTCTTGGGAACCCTGAAGCCTTCTTCACAGCAATTGAACCTCTCTCCTTGAACTGATAAATGGTAGATTTAGGTGCACACTTACTAGCTGCAATATTCCCTTTTTGTGCATAGCAATGATGACTGCACATGTTTCCTTACAGGTAACCATGGTTAACAGAGGAATAACAATTATTTCTAGCCCCACCCTCCTTTTAAAGCTTCCAGTCTGTTATTTTAACTCAATCAGCTTGACGGGGTGATCTCCAGCCTTGTCCTTGTCAACACTCTCACCTTTGTTAACGAGAGGATCACTGACATGATGTCAGCTGGTCATTTTGTGGCAGGGCTGGAATGCAGCGGAAATTCTTTTGGTGGATTAAGTTCAATTTAAATTAATTTTCATTTTCTGTTCTATACCACCATATAATCTCTGGGATTCATGGTAGGTGGAGCATCACATCTTCAGTATCCATTACTACTAGAATAAATCTTATTACCACAAACCTTACCTTAACATTTGCTGATAGTGGTCATTTTGGGATAATTGTTAAACTGCGTGTGATTGTTTTACATACTAAGTTTGAATGCATGTAATTCTAAACAACTTAAATGTTGATTCACAGGAACAGGCTGTGTTTGTGGTGTCAGCTTTTCTTGCCTGGTTGAATCTGTATAGAGGTGAGAACAGTAATACATACATCTGCCCTATAAGCGAGAATGAGCGTGAGAACCCATACTGACCTCAGAGAGAATAGAGAAGTGATAACCACAAGCTGTTATTGAAGCTGTTGAAGAAGATAATTTGTATTATGCCTATCTATATGCCCTATTGATTAGTGCATAAATATAGTGATTTGCATAATTTTTGCATGCATATATATATATTTGTAAACATATAGGTTAAACCATATATATTTGTATATAAATTACATGTCCTGACATCACATATCTTGGGGATAGAATACACTCCCTTACATTCTCCATTTTGTATTGAGTATGTGGCTTTAAGAAACACTTGAGAAGGCACTGGTGGGGAAAACTCAACCGAGAACCGAGGCTCCTTACATTCTCTCAAAGCCACGTAATTAATACAAAATGGATGACCTAACCAATGTTTACACACATATATAGGCACATTAAACGTATGCAAATAACTAATTATGCATTTATCAATAGGGCCTATGGATTGGCATAATACAATTTATCCTCTACAGTTTCCTAGAGAGCTTTGGGTACATTTATGCTTTAAGTTGACATTTCCCTCTAGTGGCCCTGGTGTGCTACTTCATACACCAGTCACCAGGCGCTCAGTCACTAACCACACACACCTGTTCCCCATTCCTCTCATCAGTTCCCCTACATAAGCACCCCAGCCCCGATCATCACAGCCAGTTCAAACCAGTTACTACGTTCACGGTACCGGCTAGTTTTTTGGCTCCTGCATTACGCAATTCTAATTGTTGCTGTTCTACTCAGCTCGTTTCGTCCGAGTACTTTTTTGGCTCCTTATTTCCTAGCCCACAGCGTTCTCCGCTCATCCCTACAGACTCCCTCGTTGTTATCCGAGCCTCCGTACACACACACACCTCGTCCAGCCATCCCGGCCCGGCCGGTATCCTATCCTCTATCACTTCGTGCAATTGGGTCCCTTCCTCGCCCCCACTAGTTCGGCCCTTACACTATGGAGGCTACTGTTTTTTCTCTCCACTTGTGGTTGCCAAAGGAAATCTGAAAAGATGTTATCCTGAATGCTTTTTCTATAGCCTATATTTACTGGCATAAATGTAAAGTCAAACAAATGGGTAGAGTGAAATCAGAATGTTGGCGGGCTCATGCTACATAGACATCCCAATACACAATGGGACCATCTTATTTACAAATCCCTAAGGTAAATGCCCCCTCCACTAACGCCTGACTGTATTTGTCCATCAATCATTTCAATGGTGCTAAGTAGTTTGTTTTATGTTGCTAGCAAGCTACCTAGTGTGGAATATTTTAGTTAAGATTAGATATTAGATGTGTGTGTGCTATTAGAAGCAAACTGTGCCAGTAGGGCGTATACGCTGAAATTAGCCAGCTGGGGGTCGTAAATATTAAGAAGTACATTCCAGAGGTAGGACTATAAATCAAGAGATTAGAGGCAAGGACATAGCATGTATAGGAAGACAGGTTTATGGCCTTTTTTAGCTGGACCCACAGATGCAGACAAGGAGGAGGATGGAAACGAGCTAGCCATGGTCAGATCTACTGGCGCCAGCCTAC
>JACXGK010008486.1:10672-22384 GCA_016801125.1 Novumbra hubbsi | reverse complement strand
GTCTCTAGCAGGAACAGCCCACCGCTCCTTCAGTAACCCTCTACGCTACCTTGGAGAAGAGCCCCACAGTTGTAAGTAGCTCTGGCTCTGTACACTCAGTGCAGTCTGACCAACCAGGCCACTATCAACAGCTTCTAGGAACCTGAGTGTGTGTGTGTTTATGAGCAAAGGAATCCAGTCCCACTAGGGATGGCCCGGAGAGGAGAGGGCGTTCCTCTCAGAAACACACACAGGCATTTTAATAAGACGGAAGAGACATGTGAGCAAGAGAAAGAAGAGAAGGAGACAGGAATGGGCAGACAATGCCTAGTGGGAGAGTGGGAGTGAGACCGGGTTGGAAAGCACAACGTACATGGTAGAGATGGCTAGAGCCAAACGGGAGGCGGCCCGAAAAATAGAGACGACAAGACTTTTACCTCCCCGGAGACGTCCGTCTGAGAGCCGGCTTCTAGCCGCTGTCTGGAGCCCGCCGGGTTCCGTAGGTCCGGTTCAGAGTGGCCGATGTGTTCCGCGTGGAACCTCTCCTTTAGCTTAGCCAGCGACTAGGAGAGAGCGGGGGGAACATTCAGGGGGTTACACACAAAGGCACAACGGAAAGGCAAGTGGGCCACCTCATGTTCGATAGTGTTTCGTTGGGCGCAGGTCGCTTGTCTGAAACAGCCGCGGGCACGTACCTGCATTAGGTCCTGTTTCTCCTTCTCCCCAGAACTGATGGCCTTGCGGAGGGACTTGAGCTCCGTCACGATGGCCTTGGCCTCCTTCAGGCGGTAGCCGCTCTGCTCGCCACACAGTTTTTGGTCGATCCTGACAACACATCAGAGTGTGAGCGACACGGACCTCCGGGGCGATGGAGGAACTGTTGAGCGGAAATGTGGCGCTGCCTTGAGAAGCGGCCGCTCGCGTTGGTCCTTTTAACGGCGTGTTGAGGCCGAACGACCGAACCTGCCGCGCAGTCGCTAGCCAACCTATCTTGAGGTGTGTGTGTTTGTGTGTACGCTGCCAGACAATGCCTCATTGTTTAAACAATTGCAATGAAAAGTGGTTGCTTTGGACAAGGGCTTAACCCAGAGGCTGCCATGTGAGCAACATAACCTCTCGCTCCCTCCCCTCTCCTCCTCCCTCCCACCTTTCACATTCCATCTCTCCTCATCTCCCGCCTCCCCCTGCTCCTCCCTTCATACTCTCATAATGTTTCTCTCCCTGGCCAGCCCCCGCTCGCTCCGTTTTTTAATGTCAGTTAAAACACTCCTTGACAACAGGAATTCCTAATCGGAGATGGTTCTGATAGCAGCTGCGTCTGGATGAGGAAACGGATCACGTCAATCCCTGATGAAACGGCGTGTTTATTTCAGGGGAGGTTTGTTAGGTCCGCCACATGGTGCTATCGAGTCCAGCGGACACGCCACACTGGGACCATAAAACCCCAACACAGGTGGAAATCAGATTGTCTTGGAACACGCGCTCACCCGGAACACTGCGGCAAAAGTGTGTGTCATTAATCTCTAAACCTCCATGACTGTAATTACCCAGGAGGCTCCTCTTCCCAGGATGAAACCACTCTATCAGGTGTTGAACGTTGCTTTGTGTACCCTAGTGGCTGGGATGAGATGTGCGCGCGTGTGTGTGTGTGTGAACAATATAAAAATGTGCCGTACTGCTGCAAGGTCTCAAAGCCCTGTTCTTTGTAAAGGAGCTCCTGTTTCATCTGGGAGAGTTCCCTCTTCAGCTTGTTGACCTACAGTAGGAACATATACCAACAACTGTTAAGACCTTGGCGTACACACAGAAATACACTTTTAATAACAATAGGTTTCCGCCTACCGGAGGAACCCTAATTAAGGGGGCAGAGAGGATTTTTTTTTTTTTATTGTTAATAATATTATTTATTATTATAATAATATTATTATTGTATCATTTGTAAAGCGCTTTTCGTTATAAAAGAATAATCTCAAAGTTCATTATTATTATTTTCCCACTTGCTTTAGCAATATAAACATGCAATTTCCCCATGCCAATAAAGCCCTTAAATATAGATTAAATAAAGAGAGAAAAAAAAAGAGTGGTGCAGTGAGAAATAAAGGGAGGCGAGTTAGAAAGAGAGGTAATGGTGGAGAGATTAGAGATAGAGGTAAGGATAGGAGGGTGGAGAAACAGAAGGGTGGAGAGTGGCGTCTTACCCTGACTTTGGTGGTGGAGATCTCTGCCTTGAGGATGTCGGGGTCATACTTGGTGCTGGACGAAGACCCAGAGAACACTAGAGGAGAGCGAGCCAGTGGGACAGTAAATGAAGACAGATGTACAGCGCATCCAAAAAGGATTCACAGCGCTTCACTTTTTCCACATTTTGTTGTTACAGCCTTATTCCAAGATGGATTCAATTACACACAAAGTTCTCAATACTTTGTTCAAGCACCTTTGGCAGCAATCAAGTATTTTTTTGTATGATGCTACAAGCTGGGCACACCTATTTTGGGCAGTTTCTCCCATTCTTCTTTGCAGGACCTGTTATGCTCCTCAGGTTGGATGGGGAGTGTTGGTGCACAGCCATTTTCAGATCTCTCCAGAGATGTTCAATCGGGTTCAAATCTTGGCTCTGGCTGGGCCACTTAAGGACATTCACGGGGTTGTCCCAAAGCCACTCCTTTGTTGTCTTAGCTGTGTGATTAGGGTCGTTGCCCTGTTGGACAAAGAACCTTCACCCCAGTCTGAGGTCCATAGCTCTCTGGAGCAAGTTTCCGTCAAGGATGTCTCTGTACATTGCTGCATTCATCTTTTCCTTGATCTTGACTAGTCTCCCACAGCATGATGCTGCCACCAACATGCTTCACTGTAGGGATGGTATTGGCCAGGTGATGAGCGGTGCCTGTTTTCCTCCAGACATGACACTTGGCATTCAGGCAAAAAGAGTTTGATCTTTGTTTTGTCAGACCAGATCATTTGGTTTCTCATGGTCCGAGAGTCCTTCAGGTGCCTTTTGGCAAACTCCAGGCGAGCTGTCATGTGCCTTTTACTGAGGAGTGGCTTCCATCAAGCCACTCGACCATAAAGGCCCGATTGGTGGCCCTTCTCCCCCGATCAATCAGTTTGGCCGGGCGGCTAACTCTAGTCCTGGTGGTTCCTAACTTCTTCCATTTACGGGCGATGGAGGCCACTGTACTGATTGGGACCTTCAATGCTGCAGAAAGGTTTCTGTATCCTTCCCCAGATCAGTGCCTCGAAACAATCCTGTCTCAGAGGTCAACAGACAATTCCTTGGACGTCATGCCTTGGTTTGTGCTCTGACATGCACTGTCAACTGTGGGACCTTATATAGACTTGTGTGTGCCTTTCCAAATCATGTCCAGTCAACTGAATTTACCACAGGTGGACTCTAATCAAGTAGTAGAAACATCTCAAGGATGATCAGTGGAGAAGAATGCACCTGAGCTCAATTTTGAGTGTCATGGCAGAGTCTTTGAATACTAGTTTTTTTTTTTTTTTTATAGATTTGCAAACATTTCTGAAAAACTTTGTTATCATTATGGGTGTGTAGAATTTTTTATCGGAACAGGCTGAATTTGAAATAAGGCAGTAACAAATTTTTTTGAAAAAGCAAAGCTCTTTGAATACTTTCCGGATGCACTGTATGGGTGTGTGTAAGCCTGTATGTCAGCACTGACCAAAATGACCAAGTTGGTCCAAAAGTGTTGGTTGAAAATGGTTTAATCAATATTGAACATTGATTAGAACAGAGCGACCGATCAGATTTTTCTTTTCCTGCAGTACCCCTTAAAAGGACATTTCCTGGGTGTAAATGGAAGAATTGCATTGGAACTAGGTTCAGGGTGGTTGACTACTCACGGCTGGTGCGGGAGCTGGACTTGTCCTTGTAGGCGTCATTGAGACGTGAGTATTGGTCCAGGGCCAGAGCCAGACGCTGCTCTTTGACCTGCATAATGGAAAGACGTCTGGTTTCTTTATCTGTTCATCTATGCTTCTATTTGTTCCCTTACACATCAGATTAATCATCCACCCTTCTATCCACATACTCACCCACCAACCAATCCACATACTCATCCACCCAACCTCCAATCCACATACTCATCCACCCAACCTCCAATCCACATACTCACCCACCCAACCTCCAATCCACATACTCACCCACCCAACCTCCAATCCACATACTCACCCACCCTGCTACCCATATACTCACCCACCCTCCTATCCATACATATACTCATCCTTGATCCACTCACCCATCCACCCTTCTATCCATATCCACCCATCAACGCATCTATCCAGCCCCTCACGCAGACACCCACCTGGTACAGCTCCTTCTGGGTAACCAGGGCATCCTGGGCCACAGTGAGGTACTCCTTCAGCATCCTCTCCTGCTCCTTCCTCCATTCCGCCCTGGGGTCTTCCAGCTGGGTACACTCTGGTTGGGGAAAGGCTAATGGCATCACTGACAGCAACTCCCATAGAAACATGATGAACACTGTGGCATGGGCCATGTTTTACTTGTAGCTCATGTGTCACACAACAGCTACTGGGAGGGGTTAGCTACTCAGGTTAGTCCTGGTTCTAATCCTGATTGGCCCACATCTGTAGTATGACACTGCATACCACAAGGTTTTTACTGCTGTAATAGCATTGGTAACTGGTTTGTAACAGCTCTTGGCCATGGTGGATTGCCCATGCACCACACCCCCATGTGTCTTACTGCTTAAATAAACTAAGTAGTCACCACACCAATAACTTGAAACGTTTATAACATCAATGGGCAACACGCTTTTTCTAGTACCACTTTGAAAGTTAAGCTATTGCAATTAAATCTCCTGTTTCTGTACTCTGGCCCAATGTATGGTGAATAGATTGTAATTACATTCATCAAAAGACCTCTTTCTGGTGACAAGGAAGGGAAGTGTTAGTCTTCCATTTGTAATGTAGTTTAGGCCCTACAGGGATCTGGCCTAAAGTAGCGCACTAGGTAGGGAATAGGGCACCCCATTGGGGACGCAGACTCTGAGTGAACAAGAAGAGCCTGAACTGAGAGCCCGGCCCCCTGCCGAGAAACACTAAGCATGTCAGCAATGCAGAGACTGGCTGCCATGAAGAATAACCGGATTTCACTCTGGCAGGCATTGTGTGTGTGTGTGTGTGTGTGTCCACTGACACTCTCCCACTATGAACCTTTATGCACTGTTCATCTCAGGGTGTAGGCCACAGGCCCAATGTGATGTTTTGTTTGTGATCTGCAAGTTGACTTGCGGTGCCAATGTTGTCAACAGTATAACGATTAATAATCAATTCGCTTGCCAATCTTGTTGTTTCATCTGAGTTCGTTTTGTTTCTACAGAAGACGCTTTCAGCTAGGAAAAATGATTTGAGCACCACACAAACACACACGGCACAACGTCTGAGCCACGGCAACAGTATGAGGTCATGACTGGGGAATGTCATGTCATTAGTGACTGACAGCCTGTTTGGCACGACACACACACTGGCCTCAGCTCACGGGGTTGGACAGAATCGCAGGCCCGCCACCAGCGCAGCATGCCGCGTCTCCTCGGGAGAGCTTGCAAGAACCGACGGGAGGTCGGGCTCCAGCCTCGCCCGCCTAACAGACCCCAGACTCCCGCTGACATGGGGGGGGGGGGGGCAAAGTGACTCCCTCGAAGGCCACGTGAAGACAGGGGAGGTCCCCCGCTCCGCCCCAGGAATGCAGGGAGGCAACGGGGCAGCAGGGGCTTACATAAGGAGGAAGGGAGGCCCGCCGGGGCAGACGCATCCTGGGCCGGGAGGGAGAAGCCGGGACAGGAAAGACTGGGTACAGGACAGGGCAGGGACCGGTTACACACCCGCCCAGACCAGCCATCCAAACCATGCGGGCACTAGGGTCAGGCTCCTAGTCCATCCGCTGACGCTCGGCCTGGAATAGAGCCTGGTGACTGGAGGTGAAGTGGGGAACAGGAATACTGTTCTAGTTCTCCCTTGAAACCCGGTCATTGTAACATAAGGAATTCATTTGTTTTAGCACCTCCAGGACTGCCTATTGTTCTAATGCTTCTTTAGTCCATTTGTAGCAGACATGTAGAGACCAATATTGGGACTGTATCCATTCCCAATTCCAAATAAGAAGTACAGATTTGTGAAGATCCATACAATTTCAGAGTGACAGTATCATACCGTTAGGGTTACTGCCAATACCCAGCCCTAGATTGTATGATGGATGCGAGCTGGATGGTTCTTACACGCTTCTTAATCACAACATGTAGTCTACTAGAAGTCAGTCAAATAAAACATAATTCAGAGCCAGCTCAGAAACGTATTGGTGTGTTTTCTGAGGACGGAAAGCATGTCGATTCTAGGAATACAAGCCTCAACACACTGAAGCTGAGCCTTTAGCGCTGCGCCTCCACACAATCCTTTAGTCCTGATTGACAGCAGACTAAGTTTGTTTACCCACCGGTGTCAGACAAACTAACAAACAAAGCCCAGTCCCATGTGTGACAGAGCGACCGCTACATGGAATATAGCCAACACAACAATGACAACAATACCAACAGCTAGCGTCTCGTCACAACCCTGCGGCAGCCGTGGCATAAAGAGAAACATAATTATGGAAATGGACTTAATCTGTCTCCATTGGGGGAAAAACTAACTTCTGACTTAAATGAATGCAAGTAGGGCCACCCACAGCCTTGTGCAGGCCCAAGGCGAAACTTGGTTGGGTGAGGCTCCCCAACATAAGTTAAAACAGTTTAGAGGCCCCCCCAATACGAGAAATATTTATTAAAACGGTTTGTGATTCTTGCAATTCCACTTATTTTGCAGAGAACAAAGATGAAATGATCAAACAACTTCAGTCGGAAATAGCACCTGATGCATCCTACTGATCTCTCATCAGTAAATTGCGCATGTTGATCCTTGGAAATGATAATAAAATAATATTATAGCAATATATAATAGCATAACAGCCTACTAACTACCATATCAATGAGGACGTGAGCGATGCGACGCATCATAACAGTCATATTGAGGTTCACATTATAGTCACCTGCACCAGGACAAATTCACAGGTCCTTTGTAAGCCAACCCCTCCATTATTAAGAGTTGAGGGTGGCTACATCCAGTAATCTTTGGATCACACATACTACAACCTCGAGGCAATCACCTGCCCCGCATCTGGAGATAATACTGATAAATGGGGCAGAGATGTGACCAAAGTCTATGAGTTTACAACAGTTTAAAAATCAACACAGTGATAACAATAGTGGTCATCATCCATGACACTTCACATGTCATCAGATTAGTGCTATCTAATCAGTCAGAAGACCGTTATCCACCATGGAAATCTCTTGACAAAGCGCAAATCTAATCCGTAAACACAACTAAACAAAACATGGCCCCAGACCATGAATTACCAACAGTCAAATGGTCCCCAGACCATGAATAAGCAATAATCAAATGGTCCCAGGCTATATTCATTGATTATTCAATCAATAATTAAATGGTCCCCAGACCATGAATAATCAAATGCTCCAGCTCCCTTAAAAATCTAAACAATCAAAACAGAATGACGAAAGACACAGCCTGGGCTAGGATGGTGACTATGCAGTCTTCACCAGTCCAGCTATGAGAAGAGCAGTGATTACCCAGACAGTGGGCCCAGGTGGTTTGGACTTAATGCAGGCGAGTTAGGCAAGGCGGAGTTAAACCTGTCAACGTACTGTTGATGTGGTCAACATAGTAGATGCCAATCTGAGGGTCGTATGAGGCCTCCCATCCCCACGGCAACTCGTCTCCCACACAGTCCGCAAATGACAGGGGCTTCGTCAACCTGAGAGAAATAGAGAGTGTGTAGAAAGAATGCAGAAACACATTAAGCCTACAATCTGCAAAAGCCTAAGGTGCCTAAAAGGTCAAACTAAAGCCATTTGTGTGTTAAAAATACAAAACAAAGAAACATTTAATAGCCAAATAAATTACTTCTGTTCTAATTTCAGGTACCTAAGACATGCACACAGTACTGTAAACAATTTATTCTAAATCATTTCATGAAAAATGCATCTATTACTACAACAGGTTTATAGTGCCTGCTTTTATCCACTATGCATAGGTCCCCAAGTAGATCAAAGCAGGGATTTCAGAATCCAGAGAACACAAGTCAGTAAAGCCACCAGACTCCAAGAACACGAGCCACTAACCCCAACTAACAACACTACCACCACCACAAGAAACACTAACATTCCTGAGTCTCTCACACGGAGCGACCGAAGTCTAAACTGGAGTTGTGTGGCACCACTGACAGGGCATTTTCTCTTATAGCGTCTGGCAGGGGGAGACTGAATAATGGGCCTACCATGGTAGACAGGCAGGTTTCCTCAGACCCAGACTTATTGATATATTACAGCCTTCTGTACAGGCTTATTGGTATAATATAGCCTTTTATAGAGGCTTATTGGTATATTATAGCATATTGGTATATACATATATATACCATTGGTATATATATTGGTATAAACATCAAAATGATAACTGGGCATAAATGAATTAATAAGCACTTTGGCTGAATTAGTTAATTAAACATTTCATCAAATAAATTTTTAGCAAAGAGGTTATATTTTAGAGAGAATGTCATTACACAAAGATGCTTTGAATTGTCACAGTCCGTTCAATAAAATGTAAATATGATAGGCAATTTGTCACATGTGGACAAAACAAAATCACTAGATAGATTTCTAGGGTTTTCATTAACCTAACAGCAGCTATGTTATCTTGGCCCAAATATATGTTAACCCACAAGACAAAATTGGTTACATTAACTGACTGTAAAAAATTTAAGAAAACAAATAACAGTTGCGCTGATGAAACAACATTTACCAGATTTTTTTACATTAATATTTTACATGATCTGATTACAACCTTAGGGGCATGATACGTGACCGCAAGTTACAGGTGTACCCAACATTTTAATGAAAGTGAAAAAAACAAAAAACTTGATTTTATTACTTGTCGAAAATATAACCCCCTACATAAAACCCTAACCAGGAATGCATGGGAATTATAGCAAATGTCCTGGGAATGTTGTGCTAGGTGGACTAGTGACCACGTTCACTGGGAGGGTCATGCGAGGAATAAGGAGGGTGAGGAAAAACTGTATGAGGGTGGGAGAGAGCTTTTTTGGAAGAATACGTTGCATCTTTGAACTCTAAATCGGAATGAAAAACGGTGACAGAATCTATATCGGATAGGAATTTGTGCACTTGGTATTTACTTGCATACAAGCCAAGACAGCCTTGTGCCCGGCGTGCGTCAGTGTGTTTACTTAGTACACTCTCACTCAAAGATACACAAACTCTCAAGCAAACAAACAGGTGCACACACGAACACACACACACACACACCTCCTGGCCAGAGTGGCTGTCGGTCTGGTATGCACGCTCCCTCTCGGTTGTAAACGTTAAAAATTAGACAACCGGCATTCCCGGTATGCCGACCATCGCACTCACTACACCAACAACGACCTTTGAACTCTAGCCTTGGGGAGCAGGAGCCAGGCTCACAATTGGTTGGTTATCTGCCCACTGTCTCCTGTAAGTACTGACCCTTGGTCTACCATTACCAGGTTGACATCACAGTCATATGGTAGACATTCTTATCCCCAGACTTATACACTGTTGATTACCTACAATTAGTACATAGCCGACCATTTTATTTAGCCTAAGGGGAAAGAAGACTGACAAGCCAGTTGGAAGCGGGGAATTTGGCATCCAGATCGGTCATTTCCTTTCTTTTATTTTAACACTCCCGCCGTCGGTTCCGAAGAGGTGTGTGACGAAGAGCTGAAGAAGCGTAGCAGTACATCGTAGAACAGTGGCCAAACCAAGAGTACGGACACAGACCCAACAGGGACACAGACCCAACAGGGACACAGACCCAACAGGGACACAGACCCAACAGGGACACAGACCCAACAGGGACACAGACCCAACAGGGACACAGACCCAACAGGGACACAGACCCAACAGGGACACAGACCCAACAGGGACACAGACCCAACAGGGACACAGACCCAACAGGGACACGTCATCGCAGAGCAAACAGTGAGGTCAGCAGCAACACTCAGTGGTGTGTCAAAATTGAGACAACAAGGCGCGGGTAATTTACCGTGAGTCGTGTGCGTGCCACCGGCACTTAACATTCCCGAGATCACTCACACCTTGGGTATCACCACGCCAAACCCACAATGTCCTCACCTCGCCTGGCCACTGCTATGAGAGTCTGACAGGCCAAGGGGGAGAGGAGCCTGGAACCAACTGCCACAGACAGGACTGGCGTCCGCGTTAGGCTACCGGGAGCTTTTATGAAACTCCCTGGTTTTCCAGTAATCCTGGTTGGGTTGATCCTGAAATTCCTGCCCATTCCCTACACTCTCAGGAAATCCTCTGGTCAGGATTTATGGCAATCCAGGTGGGGTGGGATGATTTGACAGCGGGTCCACTACGGTGCTTTTACTAGTTATCTGCATTTTTTTGGGCTGGACCCAGGCCTATTCCTCACCACAACGGACGGCTAAGAGGACAAAGGCACTTAAGGAGCCATTAGTCATTGTCTATGACACTATCTCCAGAACACAACGGGCTGATTGTTGAGGGTTTAATGGATGTGAGAAACAACCTGTAAGTCCTAATAATGGATAGATAGCATGACTGTGAAGTATCGCTCCCTTTCACAGACAAAGCAAATTTCAGCCCGAGAGGCGATAAGTTACGCTCCTTCAAGAGGCAGAAAAACACCAGTTCACCGGGAAAAACACACTGAAATGTATGTTTGCACTGGAATGCCGACCCCAGCGGCAGGAGGTTCTCCACGGATAACGGAAGAGGTCAGAAAAGCATGGGCTGGCTTTTGTTTCGACCTGGGACAGGCACGCCTCGTTTCAACGGAACACTACAATTTTGGTTAGTTGAACACAGGTGCCAAACATCTACCTGGCAGATTTCCTTCGGCGAGAAATACATTTTTTAGCCGGCCAGCCCAAATAAGGGTGGGTAAACAAAGAGCAACAGGAAGCTGTGGCCTGTCCACGGCCGTGTGTCGCACGCTAAATGGCCACGTTTGTTGGTCTCCGAGGATACCAAGCTTCTCCGAGTGTCCCTCCTTCCTCCACAACATTCAGATTCAAGCGCCAGGAGCTCTGAATAGCCAGGATTTACATCACTTCTTTTCTCATTCTCCAGCTTTCTCTTTTCATTCTTCTTCATACCACGTTGATAACAACAGAGTGCCAAAAGAGAGAGAGGTGGAATGGGAAAGAGAGAAAGACTTTTGAGGCAGAGGCAAGGCTTTTACAAATTCGCCCCAATTAAATGGGTCAAGCTCCATTAAACATAGAGGTCCAAAAGAATGTGTGTGCATGTGTGTGTGGGTGTTTGGGGAAGAGGGGGGTGAAAATGGGCTTGAATATTATGTAGACGACTTTGACTCTTCTAGAAATAAAAATGTTTTGTGCTCGAACAGAGTAGAGCAGTCCCGGTTGCTGTGTGTGTCTTTTTCCGGGGGATATGGAATGGGAGGGAGAGCTCAGGAATGCTGCAAGGCCCTCTGACACTGCCTCGTATTCTCTCGGCCGCACTTGCAGACTCAGACCCTCGACCTCTACACAAACGTATAAATCTCAGAGCCTGCCTTCAGACGTGGGGGGGGGGGGGGGGGGGGGGGGGGGGG